>JAVJIF010009391.1:0-134094 GCA_038442645.1 Agave tequilana
CGGCAAGGTTGGGGAGTTAGGGGGAGCGTTTGCTCCCCCGATCTCCCCGGGATCCTAAAGGTGTGGGTTTTGCCTATAAAAAGCCAGTCTTTTCGCTGAAAATGAACGACCATCCAGAGATAGGATTTAGCCTAATTTTTCATTTCTTAGTTTAGGTTTCTCTTTTTTTATTATGTAATTGTAATGTGTATGTAAGCTTAGGATTAGATGATGATTCATGTAAGTAAGAGAGAGAGGCATATGTTGAGAGTGACACCGATTACCCTCCTCCTTTATTCCATCGTTTTAAGCAATAAAAGGTAACATTTTTATGTTCTTCTTTACTTTCATTTTCTTTTGTTTTCATCTTCCTCTTCTACTTTACCTCGTTTGTTTTTTGTTGAGTTTACAAGTGAATTCCAAAGCACAAGTATAACGATGTTATGTGAGTGCCAACGATAGTTCATGAAGATGTTCTCCTCCTCAAGACGTATCACTTCATTCTTGTGTGAGACTTGATGATATAATGCGAACGGGGACTGAGCTCGGGCTTATGATCTATGCGTTGAACGCCTCCTAAACAAAGGTAGAACATGCAAAGGTTTTCAGGTAAGTCATCAATCAATCTAGGTAAGTATTTCTTCACTCTTCTTTCTTTCTTTTCTTTTATTTCTTTAGTATAGATCACCACATCTCCCAAATCTTCCAAATCATTTTTACTTTTTTTTCCAATTCATTTGTATATAGTCATTCTCCGGTTTTCTCCACTTTCTATTCTACCACTTTCTTCTTAACTTTAACATAACTCTTTTTCTCTTTTCTTTTTAAGAAACAAAGAAGAATCTTCGTTTTATTTTCATAAAGATTTCAATACAGAAACGTAAACGCTTCTATCGCAAAACCCTCCTTGTGGATCACGACTCGCATAGCCACTTGCTATAGCGGTAAGAATTGAGCACTTGCACATCTTCATTCTAAATCTGAAATTCTTTATTTTTGTGTGCAGGTTTTGCCTCAATCAGTTGTAGAAATAGATTCTTTAAATGAAGACATGGAGAGAGCTACTTTGAAGGACTCACCTACCATTGAAGACATGCCAAAGGATGATGAAAGAAATGAACTTCAAGAAAATGAGGTTCAAGGAAATGAAATTCAAGAAGTAGAAGTGGAGCCTTCTCAACCACTTCCAAAAGATTGGAGGTACAATCCACATCTTCCCAAGGATCTTATTATAGGTGAAGTATCAAAAGGGGTAACTACTCGTTCTAAACTTCATGATTTTTGTGGACACTATGCTTTTATTTCTCACTTTGAACCAAAGAACATCCTCGAAGCCGAGGGCGACTCATATTGGTTGCTAGCCATGCAAGAGGAGCTCAATCAATTCGAGCGCAACCAAGTTTGGCATCTTGTTCCTAGGCCCAACGATAGACCAATAATTGGTACTAAGTGGATCTTTAAGAACAAGTTGGATGAGTCAGGAAATGTTATTAGGAATAAATCTAGGTTAGTTGCCCAAGGTTACACTCAATTCGAAGGTATCGACTTTGAAGAAACCTTTGCACCCGTAGCACGGCTTGAAGCTATACGGATGACACTTGCATTTGCTTCTTATAAAGATTTTAAGTTTTTTCAAATGGATGTAAAAAGTGCCTTCTTAAATGGATTTATTGAAGAGGAGGTGTATGTTGAACAACCCCCCGGTTTGTTGATCCTACACATCCGGATTTTGTTTTCAAACTTGACAAAGCTCTTTATGGTTTAAACAAGCCCCTAGGGCTTGGTATGAAAGACTTTCTTCATTTCTAATTTCAAATGGTTTTAAAAAAGAAAAAAATAGATACTACTTTGTTTACAAAGCATGTTGAAAATGATATACTTATAGTTCAAATTTATGTTGATGGCATCATATTTGGTTCTACTAATGAAAATCTTTGCAAAGCTTTTGAATCATGCATGAAGGAAGAATTCGAGATGTCTATGATGGGTGAGCTTAACTACTTCCTTGGTCTCCAAATCAAGCAAAGGAAGGATGGGATATTCATCAATCAGGCCAAGTACACGAAGGAACTTATCAAGAGATTTGGGCTTGAAGGGGCTAAAACAAGCAAAACTCCCATGGCAACTACCACAAAGCTTGACAAGGATGAACAAAGTACAAGTGTAGACTTTAAGCTTTATCGTAGCATGATTGGTAGCTTGTTGTATTTGACGGCTAGTAGGCCGGATATTATGTTTTGTGTATGTCTTTGTGCTCGATTTCAATCATGTCCTAAAGAGTCCCATTTGATTGCCGTAAAAACGCATTATTAGATACCTTAAGGGCACAATTGAAATGGGTTTGTGGTATCCGAAGACCGGACAATTTTTCATGACGAATTTTTCGGATGCCGACTATGTGGGTTGTAGAGTGGATAGGAAGAGTACAAGTGAAAATGTCAATTTCTTGGTAATTGTCTTATTTCTTGGTCTTCCAAAAAGCAAAATTCGGTAGCCCTCTCAACCGCCGAGGCGGAGTATGTTGCGGCCGGAGCTTGTTGTGCACAAGTTCTTTGGATGAAACATACTCTCCTTGATTATGATTTGCATTTTGACCATATTAAAATATTTTGTGATAATACTAGTACTATTCATATGACTAAAAATACAAATTAACATAGTAAGACTAAGCACATTGACATTCGGTATCACTTTCTTAGAGATCATTATGAGAAAGGTGATATTGATATTGATTATGTTTCTACCGATTTTCAACTTGCCGATATTTTTACAAAACCACTAGACTATGCTAGATTTTCCTTTATTTGTGGTGAATTGAATGTTTGTGTTATGGAATTATGAAGAAATTTTTAACTATGTTTACCCTTTTTGATGTATGACAAAAAGGGGGAGAAAAGTTAGTTAGTTATTTTTAGTCTAGAGTTATGCATTTTGAGTTTTAATACTTTGGAGTTATTTGAGTTTTAATACTTTGGAGTTATGCATTTTGACTTTTGAGATATAATAAGTTAGTTTTGAGTTTTTGAGTTATAAGTAATAATAAGCTAGTTTTTGAGTTTTTGTGTTAAGAGTTTTTGAGCAATGTGTTTTGTATTCCTATGTCTCTCTTATGCCAAAATTCTTAGTTTCTATCTTTTATGTATATAGCCATTCATTTATACATAGCATGATTTGAGGGGGAGCTTCCAAGCTCTTTTCCCATATTTTTTAAAAATAACTCATATGTTTTGTCATCATCAAAAGGGGGAGATTGTTGGCCCAAGGTTACAATCAACCGATTTTTGAGTTTTGATGATTACAAAACATATATTGTTATTTGTACTAATCATTTTTAGTGTTTAAGTGTGTTTCAGGGTTCTAAGGTTTCATGAAGTGCTCTTCCCTAAAGGAAGGTTGTTTTGACTCAAGTTGGTTCATTTCGGGTTCAAGATATCAAGCTATTCAAGATCGCATATGGAGAAGCCCACTTGAAGACTTTGTAGTCACCTAGAACCTATGTAAGAGTTAGTTTGTTAAAGAATGAGGTTGTGTCAAGTTGGCTCAAGAAAACACACACACACCATCACTTTCCAAAATACGGTTTTTGTTTTTGGTATTTGATTTAAGTTCATGCCTTGATAGTTATACATGACTTAAAATTTTTATAAATTTTATATCTTGTTTATATCATGTATACCAATCTTTATAGCATGATACTTAATCATATATCCTTACAAAATTATTTTGAAAATTTTTCAAAGTTCAAAAAATTTCCTATAATAAATCCTGTTTCAGGCCTGTCGGTCGACCGGGCCGGTCGACCGGATCCATTCAGGCTTGATCGGTCGAACGGCCGGTCGACCGAGCCTTTTGGTCAGGGCGTGCACGTTTGTGCACGTCTGTCGGTCGACCGACCGGTCGACCGACTGGAAGCACTTTGCTCTCGGGTTTTTGTCGGCCGACCGGCCGGTCGACCGACAGAACAAAGAGAAATTTTTCTTTGGCTTCCAGTCGACCGACCGGTCGACCGAGTCCAACGGCTAGTTTGCTAATGGACTGTCGTCGACCGGGCCGGTCGACCGACAGCCGCCTGCAGCCCCCAACGGCTACTTTTCTGATTTCTGATTTCTTAATTTGATTGGGATTTGTGTGTCAGCTATTTCTGAAATTTTGGGGGCTACTTTCTGACCTAATAAGCTAGTTTTAATCATGTTTAGATTTTCTCTAATCCCTATAAATAGAGGGGATTGGTCACTTGCAAATCACAAGAAAAATCCTATTGTTTTCAAGTTTCCAAAAGAAATAAAAAGTTTTCAAAGGCTTTTAATTCTCAAAGCTCATTCTTGGCTATTTGTTTTCAGTTGTTTTTCAAGCAATTTTTCTTACTTCACAACTGAATTTTTCTCACTACACTTCTTGAGCCAAAAATCTTCCTCATTCTATAAGGAAGTTGTAAAAGAGAAGTTTGTGATCCCTTGTTGATCACTTGGTTACTTGTTCCTTCTTGTGTTGTGATCCCTCTTCGGTAGAGGATTGGATTGGTGGAGTTTGGTACTCCGGTCTTCGGTAGACCTCTTATAATTGGTGGAGTTCGGTACTCCGGTCTTCGGTAGACCTTTGTAATTTCCTCGGTGGATATAGTGGAAACACTTCACGGTGGTGAAGGCGGGGACGTAGAGCGGTGGCTCGAACCTCGAAACAAATCCTTTGTGTTTGCGATTGATTTCCATTTTGCCCCTTTATTACTTTACATTTCTTTCTTTAGATATATCTTGTGTGCACACCATTATTGCATCCATTTCATTACTTGCATTTTTCGGTCTTTACTCATCACAACAAGAAAGCAATTACGCGCCTCAACTCATAATCTAGAGGAATCAAAGAGGAGAAGTTCTAGAACTCTTCAAGGGAAATTCGGCTACAATTCTTATTTTGAGTGACAGTTTGCATCATATATTCATACTTGTTTAAAAAGTTCATTAGATTAGCATTAACACCTATTCACCCCCCCTTAGGTGTTTTTCAATAGTAAGACGGTGGAGGCTGAGATGACCTTTGGAGTTGTTGTCTCACTATCTTTGTAAACTCTGAGAGAATTTTCTTCACCCGGACATCCATTAATCTTTTCATCTCATCGCTTGATGCAGAGGATAGACATCTATGAGGTTGATGGAAGTAGCTGGAGTGGCCCCAGATCCGGTGCATTTAGCACGGCCGGGATGCTCGAGACCCAGCGTCATGCCTAATATGTCATTAATCCCTTGTGGATGAATTTCTTCATGTGACACTGACTATGCAAGGGATCCTAAGAAAAAAGACTATCATGTTAATACTTAGAAAAGTGATAAAATTGTATTGGCATTTGTATCCTGATATGTCCCTTTAAATTAAAGCACTTACAATATTTTTTTCGCAATTTCTTCTATTTCTTCATTGATATATAAACCAACTTTTTTAAGCCTAGCAACCTTTCACAATCATGCCAAGAAATTAACATGAATATTGAATCACCCTTTGATGATTTCTAAGCAATCTGTTGTACAAAATAACTTACAAGATATCATTAATAATTTATATGCAAATATTAAAAATAACAAAAAAATATATGCTTACCAAATTTTGTTCCAGGCGCCCATATCCTTTGTGTGGCATCAAATGTGGGTATTTGTATTCCTTTTGACGTTCCCTTTTCTTTTGACTTTCGGCCTGTTTAAAAAAATATTTACTTATTCAAACAAAATTAAAATTCTTTTGCGTTAAAAATTATTTTGTGTTAACCTGGAACTCTGTAGTCGTACGTGATGCTACAAAGTCATCCCAAATTTCTTGCAAAATAAAATCACATTTTGGTGGACTCTCAATTAAACTTTTACTAATGTAACGCCTTGTCAAAATATTTTTAAAATCTTTCCATTTTTTTCCTGGCGTCTTTCAAAATATTTTTTTTAGTGATCTTCTTTTTCAAATATAGTCTGCAATAAGTAACAAAAATATTAGAAAAAAAAGATATAAAATAGTAAATTTGGCCTATTAAAAAATTACATTTATATATAAATATTTTTGCCAAAATATCATCCCAAAGCTTATTCTTCAACTCCTTGGGAGCCAAAAGCCAATTCAAAATGTTAATAGGGACTTTCTCACAAGCGACACATCTAATATAGCTCTCTAAATTCTCCCCATTCTTACTAAGAGGCATACTTAGACTTTTAAATCCCACTGCAAGTTGTACACCCCGAGCTCTCAAGGAGAGTAGCTCTCTCATGCGAGTGGGGCCTCGAGTCCTCTTTTGAGATTTTCCACTATTCGACCCAATGAAGCCACATGCCTTAAAAAAAACAATTAAACAAAAAAATTTAGCAACTTTAAAAAATAAACAAGTATTAAAAATGCAAACTACTAACGAAAAAATAAACAACTAATGGACATAAAAATTAAATCAAATATGCAAGATATTGAAACAATTTGAGTTTAAGTAGATCTACCTCATATGTAGATATTTTTCTCGACATCACCCTTAGTAATATCATTATTCCTGGTTGTTAATCGAATAGAAAAGGATGGAACCTCATCAATATTGTCTCCAATATTGTTCTCATCATTACTATCATTAGTATTTTTTGGCTTTGTCAAGAGAACAATGGACCACTTTTTATTGGCAAAATCTGTAATGTAAAAAGCTTATTTTGCTTATCATTTTTCTCTTAATAAAGTGACACTTAGAAAGTCATATGGCTTCAACGTTGATTAAGTATTCAATGCAGAATTCAATTGATTCTTCATATATGCAATATTCAACAATGCATCCTTCAAGTCGATTACGATTCTTCACATACCCTTTTAATATTTTCATATACCGCTCAAATAAATACATCCACCTTAAGAAGACTGTACCACATAGTTTAATCTCTCTAACCAAGTGAACAATTAAATGCGCCATGAAATCAAAAAATGAAGGCGAAAGTACATCTCAAGCTGACATAATGTAACCACAATATTTTTCTGCAACTAATCCAGTTTTTCAGGGTCAATTACCCAGCTACATACTGCCTTGAAGAAAAAACATAGTTGGATAATGACATGGTGAACTTGTTTCAGAAGTATAGAATGTATTATAGCTACCGGCAGCAACTGTTACATTAACGCATGACAATCATGAGATTTGAAGCCAACAAACTTAATTCTTTCATTGATACAAGATTTTGAATATTTAATGAGTAACCACTGGGGCCTTAATCCCACAAGGCACTGATAAAATTCTATCTTCTCTTTTCTAGACAAAGTATAACATGTTAGCAGTAAATACGTGTTTTTTTCTCTTTTGCTCAGGTGTTTTCTACTATGTAAACCCATTTCAACCAAATCCAGTCTATTTTTGACTCCATCCTTAATCCTACCGGGTATATTGAGTAATGTTCCAATAATACTATCACACATTTTTCTCAATATGCAATATCAAAGCAGTGCCTCACAAACAAACACTTCCAATATGGGAGGTTAAAAAATATTGATCGCTTCTTTCATATATTCTTTTCAATTATATTTTGCTTCACTTTTTCACAACTTGGCATAAGATGTTTTACCCTTTCATATACTTGTTCACTGTTTAACAATTGTCTTTGCATTAACTTCAATGGCCAAATTACAAGAAAGAAATCCATCCTATACATAAATAATAATAAGCATGATATTAACAAAAAGGATCGATAATAAAATAATTTACAAAGTAATATTACCTTTGAAATTTGGGACGCCGAGAAAGAATCGTGCCCGCTATATGGCGGAGGATAAGCAGGCTGCTCATAATAGGATGAAGAACCATGCTGCTCATAATAGGACGGTGGAGGCTGAGATGATCTTTGGAGTTGTTGCCTCACTATCTCTGTAAGCTCTAGGAGCATTTCTTCACCCAGACATCCACTAATCTTTTCACCTTATCGCTTGATGTAGAGGATAGACATCCATGAGGTTGATGGAAGTAGCTGGAGTGGCCCAGATCTGGTGCCTTTAGCATGACCGGGATACTCGAGACCCAGCGTGATGCCTAATATGTCATTCATCCCTTGTGGATGAATTTCTCCATGTGACAACGATTTAGTAAGGGATCCAAAGAAAAAAGATTATCATGTTAATACTTAGAAAAGTGATAAAATTGTATTGGCATTACTATCCTAATATGTCATTTTAAATTAAAGCACTTACAATTTTTTTTATAATTTCTTCTATTTCTTCATTGATATATGAACCAACTTTTTTAAGCCTAGCAGCTTTTCACAATTCGTGTCAAAAAATTAACATGACTATTGAATCACCCTTTGATGATTTCTGAGCAATCTGTTATACAAAAGAATAAACAAGATATCAGTAATAATTTATATGTAAATATTAAAAATAACAAAAAAAATTATATGCTTACCAGATTTTGTTCCAGGCGCCCATATCCTTTGCGTGTCATCAAATGCAGGTATTTATATTTCTTTTGACGTTCCCTTTTCTTTTGACTTTTGGCCTATTAAAAAAATCATTTAATAAGTTATTCAAACATAATTAGAAATTCTTTTGCGTTAGAAATTATTTTGTGGTACTTGAAACTCTGTAGTTGTACGTGATCTACAAAGTGGTCCCAAACTTCTTGCAAAATAAAATCACATTTTGGTGGACTCTCAATTAAACATTTACTAATGTAACGCATTGTCAAAATATTTTGGAATCTTTTCACTTTTTTCCTGGCGTCTTTCAAAATATTTTTCTTCTAGTGATCTTCTATTTCAAATATAGTCTGCAATAAGTAACAGAAATATTAGGAAAAAAAGATATAAAATAGTAAATTTGGCATATTAAAAAATTGCATTTATATATAAAATATTTTTGTCAACATATCATCCCAAAGCTTATTTCTTCAACTCCTTGGGAACCGAAAGCCAATTCAAAATGTTAATAAGGACTTTCTCACGAGCGACACATCCAATATAGCTCTCTAAATTCTCCCCATTCTTACTAAGAGGCATATTTAGATTGTTATATCCCACTGCAAGTCGTACACCCCGAGCTCTCAATGAGAGTAGCTCTCTCATGCGAGTGGGGCCTCGAGTCCTCTTTTGAGATTTTCTACTATTCGACCCCGACGAAGCCACATGCCCTAAAAAAAAAATTAAACAAAAAAATTTAAGCCACTTTAAAAAATAAACAAGTATTAAAAATGCAAGCTACTAATATAAAAAATAAATAACTAATGGACATAAAAATTAAAATCAAATATGCAAGATATTGAAACAATTTGAGTTTAAATAGATCCACCTTTATATTTCTTCTTTTTTACTAGTTTTCTTAACCAAATTCTTTCAAAATGATCCTCCCACATGTAGATATTTTTCTCGACATCACCCTTAGTAATATCATTATTCCTGGTTGTTAATCGAATAGAAAAGGATGGAACCTCATCAATATTGTCTCCAATATTGTTCTCATCATTACTATTATTAGTATTTTTTTGTTTTATTGAGAGAACAATGGACCACTTTTTATCGGCAAGATCTGTAATGTGAAAAGCTTGTTTTGCTTGTCATTTTTTCTCTTAATAAAGCGATACTTAGAAAGTCCTATGACTTCAACGTTGACTAAGTATTTACTGTAGAATTCATTCGCCTCTTCATATATGTAACATTGAACAATGCATCCTTCAGGTCAATTACGATTCTTCACATACCCTTTAAATATTTTCATGTATCGCTCAAATAAATACATCAACCTTAAGAAGACCAGACCACATAATTTAATCTCTCTAACCAAGTGAACAATTAAATGCACCATGATATCAAAAAATGAATGTGGAAAGTACATATCAAGCCGACATAATGTAACCACAATATTTTTCTGCAACTAATCCAGTTTTTTAGGGTCGATTACCCTGCTACATACTGCATTGAAGAAAAAACATAGTTGGATAATGACATTGCGAGCATGTTTCGGAAGTATAGAACATATAGCAACCGTGGCATTAACCGTTGCATCAACCATGACAATCATGAGATTTCAAGCCAACAAGCTTAATTCTTTCATTGATACAAGACTTTGAATATTTGATGAGTAACCACTGAAGCCTTAATCCCAACAAGACACCGACACAATTCTATCTTCTCTTTTCTAGATAAAGTATAACATGCTTGTAGTAAATACGTATTTTTTCCCTTTCTGCTCAGATGCTTTCCGCTATGTATACCCATTTCAACCAAATTCAGTCTACTTTTGACTCCATCCTTTGTTTTACCAGGTATATTGAGTAATATTCCAATAATACTATCACACACATTTTTCTCAATATGCAACATATAGGCAGTGCCTCACAAACAAACACTTCCAATACAGGAGGTTAAAAAATATTGATCGCTTCTTCCATACATTCTTTTCAATTATATTTTGCTTCACTTTTTCACAACTTGGCATAAGATGTTTTTACCCTTTCATATACTTGTTCACTGTTCGAATTTTTTGGAGCTCTTTTTCTTCTGTAGACTCATTAATGCTTTCTGAAGCCTCCGATAATGGTGTGACACAGGCAAGTGAAATTACACTTGGAGGGGTGAATAGGTGAATAGCTAATCAAATGAAAATTCTAGACAACATAATATGAAATAATGCAACCGATCACTCAAAACAAGACTTGAAGCCAAATTCTCCGTGAAGGGCTCTGAACTTCTCCTCGTGATTCCTCTAGATAAGAGTTGAGATGCTCAATTGCTATATTATTGAGATGAGCATTGATCGATAAGAATAAATGAATGATAAACAAGTAAATAGAGACAACAAAGCAATCGCAAACAAAAGATTTGTTCGAGGTTCGAGCCACCGCTCTACGTTCCTGTCTTCACCACCGTGAAGGATTTCACTATCCACTATTGGATCCTCCACAAAGGGACCTTACAATAAGGAATTACAATCACTCGGAGTACATAACTCCCTAACTCAATCCTCTACACCAGAAACAGTACAAAGCCAATTGAGATAACAAGCTCTGGGTGATCAAGAGATGACAAACACTCTCTTTGCAACTCTCTCATAAAGACCCTATAGAATAAATGTAAACTTGAAGCTCAAGGATTTAAGTGAGAGTGAAAATAAAAAAAGAGAGATTTTAAGAGCAGAAAAACTCAATTAAAACTTTAAAAATAAGGACACAAAAGAAACTTGAAACTTTTTCTCTTTGAAAACAAAAACTAAATTTTTAATAGAATTTTTTTTATTAAATATTCAATCCCAATAATTCTTTATATAGGTTTTAGAAAAAGCACTTTTAGAATAATTTTACCAGTTTAAAGGGGAAGAAATTGACCCTAGAAATTCAACTTTCCACATTTAAAAGAAACATGTTTAAAAACAAATTTAAAAGAACTGGCTGTTACTGTTAATCTGGCAGTCTGTCGGTCGACTGGTCAGTCGATCGGCCATTCAAAAAAAATTTGACCGTTGGCCCTCGGTTGACCGATCGGTTGACCGTGTTTAACCGAGACCAAACTAGTTACAGTCGGTCGACCACCCGGTCGACCGCAATAAAGGACTGGCCGATCGGGAATGTGCACAACATACACACCCTAATTGCCAGAGGTTCGGTCGACCATTCTGGCCTGTAATAGGCACGGTCGACCGCCCAGTCGACCAACCTAGGCCAAAAACTGGGTTAAGGTAATTTTTTAGAATAAAAAAATTTTTCAAATAATTTTTGTTTGAATTTTGGACGAGAGAAGACATGTATAGCCATGAGATACAAGTTCTAAACTGAGATGAAAATTTCTAAAATAATATGAAACAAGTATCAAAATCAAACATGTCAAAACCAAACTTTTGAAAACGTGCACTTTTGTGTGTATATATCTTTGAACCTCAAATCTATATTCTACTCTTTAACAAACTAGTTTCTTACAAGATTCTAATCAACTACAAGAATTTTCAAGCGGAATTCCTGATAGTGACGTTTGAGCGGCGCTAAGTGCTTTGAGCTATGATCCCATTCTTAGTACCCTTGAGCCATCAACACCTTCTTTTAGAGGAAGAAACCTGTTAGATCTTCTTGAACTCTGCTAGATCTTTTTGAACCCTGAAATACACTCTTGAATTTGATTAGTACCAAATAACTTTATATGCTTTGTTGCCATCAAAATACAAAATCGGGGATTGTAACCTTTGGGCCAATAGCAAGAACCTCCAGGTATCAAGATAAACTATCTTTCTCCCATGCCTTAATTGAACAGAAATTTTGTCTTTACCCACATATAGGCATACTTTGTATCCTTTCACACTATACTTCGACAAGTTACCATATGTTGAAAAATCATTGATTGTCCAAAGTAATATAGATCGAAGTGTGAAAAGTTCTTGACGATATGCATCAAATACTTCTACCCCTTAGATCCTCAATAATAAGTGCCAAATAAACCTCTGTATCATTTTTCGGCTGTCTGGGCCCCGATATCAGCAATGACATCATAAGAAACTTGCGCTTCATGCACAACCATAGAGGAAGATTATAAATAGTCAACACAACTGACCATGTACTATGTGTACAGCTCATGTTACTGTGTGAATTCATTCCATCAGTTGAAAGATGTAGCCGGAGATTCCTTGCATTATCCTAAATTCAAAAAACTTTCCATTAATCTTATTCCATTACGGAGAATTAGTTGGATGCCGCAAATACTATAAATAATTCTCCCATCTAAATGCTACGTCAAACTCTTCGCATGTTCTGCATTCTTAAATATGCGTTTAAATTTAGGTATTATCGGAAAGTACTATAATACCTTATCTAGAGATATGTCATTTGTTTTGTATCTTGACCTTTCACGCATCAAAATTTCTCTAAATGTTCATATTCCTTTTGGTACAAAATACAATCATTAGGGCAAGCATATATCTTTTCATAATCCATACTCATAAAGCACATGATTTTCTTGGCCATGTATGTGCGATCTGGGAGTTAATTTTCTTTAGGAAGCATATCTTTAAGAGTTTGAGTAAGGATATAAAACTCTTATCGCTCCACCCATTTCCCACTTTCAAATTGTGTAATCTCAACACTACAGACAACTTAGTGAATTTAAAACCAGTATATAAAGTTCTGTATCATTCTTTAAGCACTCGAATGAGTGTAGATGATCCACAAAGTATTCATCTGCATCATGCATCATATATTCTAATTTATAACCCTCATCACATTCAACTTCTTTCTCTCATCACATCTTCTATCACATGAATTAATATATCTATCTTCTCTTGCATTCTCACCGTGCCATATTCATCTTGTATCAAGTCTATTAATGAATAAATGGTCCCTTAATAGTTCTACCATAACTTTATCAAGACAATCACATTTTTTGCATGGATAATTAATACGGGTAGGACTCAATAACAAAGTTCATAAACTCTTCTATACCTTTCTCACATTCGGTACTTAACTGATCAGCACGAATCCATTTTCGATCCATCTTTACTATGCCTAGACATAAAAAACAAGAAATTGATTTTCGATGAAACATAACATAAAAATTCAAACAAAATTAATTTTCGATCTACAAGGCACATACTACAAACACACATGCATCATGCTCGATACAATGTACACAATTTGAGCTTCCTTGTAACCAGATTGATGTGATTTCAGCTCTAGATATCATTTTTTCAATATTTTAGATTTTTTTAGGAATTTTTTGGATTATTTTGTAAAATTTCCAAATTCGGTATCGACTGATACTGATAATCGACTCCATGATTTTTAATTTACAAATGAGATTGAATTTTTAAAATCTACTTTTAAATTATTCTTCAGAATCATATTTTCTATATTACTGAATTTTTGAAGATTTTTTTGAATTAATCGAAAATCCGATCAAGCCGGCGTCGACTTGTAATACTGACACATTCCAGGATTTTAATTTTGAAACCAACCTGAATTTCTTGAATTCTATTTCACATTCCTTCTCTCTGCTCAGAAAAGTAATTATTTTCTATGTTTTCTCAGAAAATGAAAAGAAAATTATTTTTCTAAATCTATACAACTTATAAAAGTGCTAATAATGTTTCTATCAAGCGCAATTTTAGAATGTTAAATTAGTTTATCATAATTCAAATTATAATAAAAGTGGTTTATTGAGCCAAGATTTCTAAATTTATCATTTCACAAAACAAAACTTTCATAAAATTTAAGAAAATAGAAAAAGTGATACCTTGAGGTTCGCCGAAAGGGGGAGGGGGCTCTCTGGAGGGGGCTCATCACGGCTCACGCGCGGAGAGGGGGGCCGAATTTCTTTGGGGGGAGAGAACGAAGCAGGGGAGGCGGCGGAGAGGAGGGAGGGGGCGGCGGAGCCCAGAGAGTGTGGATTTATTATGGGGGGGAGAGAGATTGGGGCAGGGAAAGGCTCTGAATATCAGAGGAGAGGGCTTTGGAGAGGACACTGAGAAGTGGGGGGATTTCTTGAGGGAAAGGAGATCGGGAGGGCGGAGTCTAGAGAGGTGACAGAGGGGGTCCAGAGAGGTGGCTGAGAGAGGAAATTTGAGAGAGAGATCGAGAGGGGAGGTGAGAGAGCGGTCGAGTTAGGGGAGGCATTTAGGGTTGTTTATTTTTTTATTTATTGGAGGTTTACACAGAAACCGGCATTAAATTCTTAGTTTTAACTCTAAAACTGGCATTAAATCTCTAGTTTTAATGCCAGTTTCTAAAAACTAGTGTTAAAACTAAGGAGTTAATGCCAGTTTCTCAGAAACCGGCATTAAATCATTTTTTTACATTATTTTATTTAAAAAATGACGTAATTTAGGTGCCTTTTAAACCGCATATTGTTGTAGTATAATCATATTTTCAATTGATATCAATTGTTACATGTGATTTCTATATTACAAGTTAATTTTTAATTAGTATCCATGTTTATCCATTTGATTTCGATTGATATTTTTTTTGATATCATTCGAAATTATCAATTAATATCTTTTTCATGATTTTAAATTTATTCTCATTGGTATTCGTGTATTCAAAATAATGTATCTATATTGATTTTCAATAAAGATCTTTTGCATTAATTATTTTTCAATTGATATATCTATGTTTATTTTAAATTTGTTTATCAAAATTTTTATTTGGATTATATTACTCATATGTAAGGGGAGTTAATGTCTTTTCCATATTGAAATTTATGATGAGTGCATTGCATAAAGAAGAGATTGACCTCCCTTCTCTACAACATACATAGGTGTAGGAAGAGCTTAACATCTTCATGTATACATTGTATATTGTGATTATGTAGGTTAGGATTTAGTCTTTCCTTCTCCATATAATGCATATATGTAGAGGGAATTAACTTAACATCTCTCCTCTTCATAAATTTATATCTCATATATATTTATCTTGTTTTCTTTACCCCTTTGTTGATGAATTGATAAAAAGGGTGAGAGAAATTTAAAGTTTATATATACATGTGTTTATATGTTTTTGCATGCACGCGCGCGCGCACACACACGTGCACACACACACACACAAATTTATATGTGTTTTATATTCATGATTTGTTTAGTATCTAGAACTTTTATTGAATATCTTATTGTTCTTGTGTTTATGCATGATTTAAGCGGGAGCTTTAATTTAGCTCTTCTCTATTCATGCATATATAACTCCATGAGTTTTGTTATCATCAATAAGGGGAGTTTTGTTGACCCAAAAGGCCTATCACTCTAGTTTTGATGATGATTAACTCATGTTACAATAATACTAATAATTTTATATTTATTAAGTTTTAGGTATACAATCAAGATCTTAGTTGGTGTTTATCTTCAAAAAATATTCAAAGTCAAGTTGAAGATAGCACGTATTGATTCAAGAGCTCAAGAATAAAGATCATATCAAGAACTCAAGAAAGAATCAAGTTTGAATGAAGTCTATTTAGAAGAAATTTTATAAGAAGACTTGTGTTTAGAGTTTGTAAGTGTTAAAAGATTTGTATAGAATAAATTAGTTTTGATAGCTCAAGCTTATACACGCACACAGAAATTTAACTTTCAGGTTAACTAGTTTTTGGCTTCATGAATAGATTTCATCAGAAACAAGTTTATATTAGCTTATATGTATATTGGATTTCATCCATATATATTGGTGCTTCTATTGTGTTTAAGAAACTTATTTGATGAGTTGGTTTCATGAGTTTAAAGTTTTGTTTTTACTAAAAGTTGGTTTTTTTGAAATATATTATCAAAAACAAGTTTATATCATTTTATATGTGTATTAGATTCTATCCATATAGATTGGACTTCAATTAAGTTTTAGTAGCTTGTTTTTGTATTTATATAACATTTTTGAAAAAAAACTAAAATTTCATTTTAAAGTTTAGTTTTTAGAAATAAAACGATTTTGTTTTTAAGATTAAAATTCTTTATCTCGAAAACAAGTTCACATGTCTGTAATATGCGTTAATAAAATTTGTAATATGTATTAATTTTTATCACACATATTTGTACTTTACAATATTTACATGAACTTATTTTTGTAGAATTTATTGATATTTATTTGAATTAAATTGGATTTAAAAATATTTAAAATACAAAATTATGGTTTTTGTGCTTCTAGCGGTCGACCACTAGTCAGAGCAAATTGCTCTGTTAGTCAACCGCTCGATCGACCAGATGTGCGCAGATATATGCACAATGAAAATTGTGCATGTCGGTCGACCGATGAGAGAGGCTGCTCTTTGTTTGTGTATATCGGTCGATCACAGAAAAATCCTGTTGACTAATGAGAGAGGCTGCTCTCTTTTTGTATATGTCGGTCAACCTCAAAAAAGAGCCTTGCTCTCTGTTTGGGGTTTCTGATCCACCGGTCGGTCGACCGTCAGAGAGCTTAAGTTGGGCACGGTCGACTGCCCGGCTTCTCCAATGGTCATGTCTCTGACTGTTGATGGTCGAGCGATAAGGCATTTCTGTCCTGATTTGACTCCAATGGCAAGTTTTTTATTTGGCCTATATAAAGGTGTTTTGGCTTGGGTTTTTACCAAGAATTTTCAAGAGGTTTTCAACTAGTTTTCAAGTGCTTGTTTTCTCATATTTCAACAAGTTCTTGAGCTTCAAATCTATATTTTGATGTGTTTGAAAAGTTTTGAAAAATCAAAGAAAACAAGTTTTGGGGAAACACAAGTTTTATACTTCAAGTTTATTTATCTTCAAAGAAGTTTTCCTAATTATTTTCTAAAGAGTTTCATTTCAAAAATCTTTGTTTTCTCATAAACTCAATGAAAGCACCAAGTGAGATGGAAAATTTTTTCGAGGACTTTCCCATGTGCACCAAAATTGTAGAAAATGTACAGACAAATAATCACAGCAAACACACAGGAATTTACATGAAAACCCGAAAGGAAAAAACTATGGGAGAGAGAGATTCTACTCTAATTCGAAAGAATTTCTTCAAGAGATCAGCAGCTCTGTGATTACAAGTATACTAGGGTTTTTGTGATCCAACTCCTCTCTAGTTGAGAGGGTGAAGTATTTATACATGAGAGTATAACTCTGGATAACTGTTTATTCTGGACAGTTGGCCACAATCATAACAATTCAATTTGTTGGTTAAACCTATTTGATTTGTTGGCTGTAACCACCTGATTTGTTAACTAGAGATTGAAACTAACATCTCCGTTGTCATGGCCGTGAACAGCCCCGAACCCACCGGCAAACCTCCACACATGCAACCCCATGGCGGCGCACACCCTCTCGCAGCTTGCTTCTCCGTCATCGTCGGAGGCCATCTCCTTCACTACCCTGTGCACCTCCCTTCGTCGGTGTCTACATGGCTTTTGTCGAGCCACCGGCATCATCCGGGAGATCCGTCGACCTCGCCGTTATCGTCCTCCACTTCTGTGACCTCCGTCTTCCCCATCGATCTCCTTCGGAGACTAACCAAGCTAGCGCACACCCTTTGTGTGAGCATGGGTGCTTTTTCTCCCAAGACTCTGAGGTGCTGGACGTGAGGATGAAGATTCAGACTGAAGGGAAGCGTTCCGGATAAGTTATTTTACATTGTCGTAGATTTTAGTTCTTATTGGCATTTCGTCGAACACGAAGCATACACTAGGTTAATCAACAATTTCACCATGAAAAACTTGTTTTAAAATTCTAACAAAAATATATAGGAAAATCTAAGACATGTCTCCTAATTATCATGATTTTTAATTTATTTTTAAAGTCTTATTTTAATCCAAAAAAAGAAACATTACTGGTGCTCTCGGCCAAGACTAGGCCGAGAGCAGCCAGGCCAGGGCCTGGCTGAGTAAGCCAGGCCGAGACCTGACCTGGTCTGGCCAGCCCAGCCAGACCTGGCCTGGGCCAGGTCTGGTCAGACTGGGCTAGCGGGTCAGGCCAACAGACCGAGTTCGGGTCTTCACACCTGACCCAATACAAAAAAAAAGAAAAGGAAAAAAAGAAAAGAAAAAAGAGAAAAAGAGAAAAAGAAAATAAATAAAATACAAAAATAATACTTTAGTAATATTACTGTAGCAGGCCCAGACCCAAACCCATCACTGTAGCAGACCAAGACTCAGATCCGTTACTGTAGCAAACAGACCCGTTAAGCTTTTTATTTATTTTTATTGATTTTTAGGTTTATTTTAATTCAGAAAATTCTAGAAATTTCCAGAAATTTCACAGAAAATAACAAACTAAATTTGGGACTCTGTAAAATTATTTTGAGTGTAACATTTCTTATAATAACATGAAATTAAATATTCTTTGTAATTATTATTTAATTATCATATATTTAAAAATTGCCAATAAATTTCTAAATATCACAAAAAATTTAAAATTCATAATTCAGTAAAATATAAATACTATAAATCAATTTATTAGTCTATGCATGTGTTTTATCATAAAAGAATATTTTTAAATGGTTACTAAAAGTCAGAAATTGAATTATTTGAAAATACTAACCAACCAAAATTATAATAAATAGTAAAAATTACACTCTTACTTAACTTATCTCTGAATAAGAACATGTCAAGTCTCTAATTAATTCACGTAATATAGGCTGCGAATTTTACCCAGAGCCGGCTGTAGTTACGAGATTTCAGATTCCAACGACATCAGGTAAGTGTACATGATTCTCTCCTTGTTGACTTTCATGTCGATTTTAACTCTGTCTCTTAACTATAATTTCTAGATATTATGTCCTTGATCTTCTAAATCATTATGTGATCACGTTTACATCATTAGCCCGCTCTTGAATCCAATTATATTATAAATCTTGTATTTCTTGATATTGTCACCCATTCCATCCTGTGATCATTACCTCATGTATTGTGTTTGCATCTCATTCCTATACATGCATACATTCAACTAAAATTGACATGATTGCTTGCATGTGATAGACTGATTTATTGATATGAAATCTGTACTGATCATGACAAATACTGTGATCTCGATCTTGAGGATAACTGGATAATAATGAAGCAAGATTGATATTACTGGAAATTAATCAAGGAAATCAACTTTTATAGTTTGGTAAATTATTCGAGGATACTTGTTGGATTATGGACATATGATCAAGACTGACATATTATGACCTTTGGATTACATGACACTGATATCACTTGCACTACTTTGTGCCTGTCACTTTATATTGTCACCGTTACATTGTTCCGTGATCTTGATACACATTATATTCACTATCTGTCACTGATATTTTTGGCACCGATTTCTGATCCTGTAACACTGAGTAACACACTGTTTGCATTTGCATTTAATTAATAAAATTAATCAAGCCGGGGTTATTGGAGGAGACTATAGCAGGGAAAATCCAGGGAGGTGTGCTTGGAAGGGCGACCCTTTGTGGGTTTGGATGCCACACGTGATCTTGTTATTTATGCACGCTCCTGTTATTACATGTTACATGTTACATGATACCTGAATACAATGAACTGTTTCTCCCTGCTATCAGGATCCACTAATGCATCACCTGTTTGATATGCAGTTATCTTGTAGGATGGGACACATGATGGTTACATTAGTTAGGGTAATAAAACATACTAGATATATGCACTTGCATCATATCTTAAATTATCTTCAGTGATTTAGTACCTGACATGTATTTTCAAGATACTGACACTTGAGACTCATGTGACATGCATTATTTGACTACATGACATTCTTGGACATACCATGTTATTTTATCTCGTGTTCTCGTGTTCTGGTGATCTTGTGATTATATTTCACGACAGTTACTCATCCTGGTCATCTCATGTTCATTATATATATGTCACACCATGCATGCACGGCTTTATTGTACGTGATCTATCTTCTCGATTATTCATGTTATTATTACCACCTTCAGTCCTCGATACTGCCAAACATATTGTGCTTGTGTCCTACTTATTGTTATTACATTTTGTCCTACTTATTGTTATTTCATTTTCATATTCTCCCTTTTATCGTTATTTTCCTTCGTGTACTCTTGTTGGTCCGCTTCTGACGGACCTTTATATTATTTTTCATTATTTAGATCAGAAAGCTGGTATAGAGAGTTGTTCGTAGATCATATTCTACTTCAGCTGTTCTCCGGTGAGTTTAGTTTTCTTTCTTGACTTGTTTTATTCAGATATAGTGGATGATATTGTTTATGATTCAGTTTTTCATATATGTGATTTTATCCCTGCGCTTAGTTGTATATGCATATTTGTGTGCTATCCTGCTTGTTATTGACAGCCTAAGGTACTCGAGGAAGAGATTTCACTCTTCGTGAGTATCTGTTGGCCATCGCCGTGTACATGTATTCCGTATTTTGGGAAGCGGGGCGTGACATAGTTTTGCTGGTATCAGAGCCAGGTTAGTTATATGCCATATATGCAATCAGGCCACATATATGATAATCATCCACGTAATTATCTGAGTAAACAGTCATTGACTCTCTTCTCTGACTCCATACTTATCGATCCCCGGAAACCCTTAATCCATCTCCCTGATGTGACTTTCCCATCCATATAGTCATCGTACCTACTCTGCCCTGCTTGATCATGTCTGGTTGGACTATTCTTGATTTAGATTGATAATAGAATATTGAGGATTTGACCTGATTATTTGGACGGAGAAGAATAATTGAGAGGATCATTGTCAAATTATCTGACAGTTAATTTTATGAGAAATTTTGGATCTAAAACTTTTGAGATATATGTCTAAAAGGGAATCATAGTAAGATTATGGAGTTAAGATAATAATCATGCCTGGATTAAATAATGATTAGATCACTCCATACATATTGGATTTAGTGCAAGAATTTTGGAGTGATGTTACAAGAAAGGCAACGTAATTGAGATATCTGAATTCTTATTCGATGTGATCATGGTGAAAAAATCAATGGAGCATGGTTACTGATAGACCTTAAGGATCTGATCTATAAATGGTGGGAGTAATCTTATCAGATGAACATGACTATAGTGGATCGAAGGACGAAAGTGATATTAAGGATGATCGATTATGAACTCTAGAAAGTCAATTCGATCCCCGGACTTATGGTGATGAATATGTTGATCATGACTCATGGTTGACTTGGTATTGGGTTATATCATATTGACAAGACTGCAGATCTGCGACAATCCTAACTCCACGTAGATACAACTTCGATTCATATGTCGATGCCTTGCTGAATTTCGAGGACGAAATTCTTTTATAAGGTGGGTAGGATTGTAACCCTCGGTTCCTAATATATGTATGTCAATTCTGGTATCTGATGCTGATTTAATCATCTTGGTAGCTGGGTTGAGGCTATTTCAACTCAAGATATTATTTCCCATTATTTTGAATTTTTCTGGACTTTTGGAATTTTTTTTGGGAATTTTTGGAGAAGGATCTCAATTCGGGATCGAACAATGTCACAGAATGACTCTGAGATTTTTAATTAACAATCGGGGATGAATTTTAGAGATCTGACTTCACAATAATGTTTAGGATGACATCTTCTATTTTTGAGAATTTTTAAGGATTTTCCTGAATTAATAGAGTTTAATCCAATAAAATAATGATTTAATATTTATTCAAAAAGAAAATAATGAAATTTAAATAAAAATAAAATAAAAATAAAAATTAATTTGGAGCACAAAGCCCGTGTACTGTATTCGAACCTGTGACCCACCATAAAGGAAATGAATGCACCAACCAATATGACTTTTTGGCTTTAAAATTAAAATGGGTAATTACTTTATTTAACCTTCTTTTCTTTTACCCCCTTATCCTTCCAAGATTGGGAAAACCAAACTTCCATTATTGTTTTTGTTCTCATACACCGCACCCATATCCTAACGCCCAGACCACCATGCCACTTTGGCTTATTATCTATTTAACCATCATCAGTCTTCCACCTTCTTCCCCACTAACACACGTTCTCCACCTACACCCATTTACTACTCGTGACCTCCCACTCGCTCTCGATCACCCCACGTCCTCAACCTCTCTCTCACCCACTCACCCATTCTCTCTCTCTCTCTCTCTCTCTCTCTCTCATATATTAATTCATCTCACACTCTCACTTTTCCTTACAACCAAACCCGATTTCACTCCCTCTCCATCCGAGCATGGCCACGACTCCACCTGCGCCCCCTACACAGCAGCGGTACGCCACTCCGGCGCCGACATCTCCGTTGTCATGGCCGTGAGCAGCCCCGAACCCACCGGTAAACCTCCACACATGCAACCCCATGGCGGCACACACCCTCTCATGACCTACTTCTCCGTCATCGTCGGAGGCCGCCTCCTTCACTACCCAGTGCACCACCCTCCATCGAAGTCTACATGGCTTCTGTCGAGCCACCGGCAAAGATCCGTCAAGCTCGTCGTTATCATCATCCATTTCTGTGACCTCCGTCTTCCCCGTCGATCTCCTTCGGAGACCAACCAAGCTAGCGCACACCCTTTGCGTGAGCATGGGTGCTTTTCTCCCAAGACTCTAAGGTGCCGGACGTGAGGATGAAGATTCAGACTGAAGGGAAGCGTTCCGGATAAGTTATTTTACATTGTCGTATATTTTAGTTCTTATTGGCATTTCGTCGAACACGAAGCATACACTAGGTTAATCAACAATTTCACCATGAAAAACTTGTTTTAAAATTCTAACAAAATATATAGGAAAATCTAAGACATGTCTCCTAATTATCATGATTTTTAATTTATTTTAAAGTTTTATTTTAATCAAAAAAAAGAAACATTGCTGGTGCTCTAGGCCAGGACTAGGCCGAGAGCAGCCAGGCCAGGGCCAGGCCAGGGCCTGGCCGAGTAAGCCAGGCCGAGACCTGACCTGGTCTGGCCAGGCCAGCCAGACCAAGCCTGGGCCAAGTCTGGTTAGGCCGGGCCAGCGGATCTGGCCAACAGACCCAGTTCGGGTCTGTACACCTGACCCAATACAAAAAAAAAAGAAAAGGAAAAAAAGAAAAGAAAAAAGAGAAAAAGAGAAAAAAAAAATAAATAAAATACAGAAATAATACTGTAGTAATATTAGTGTAGCAGGCGCAGACCCAAACCCATCACTGTAGCAGACCAAGACTCATACCCGTTATTGTAGCAAACAGACCCGTTAAGCTTTTTATTTATTTTTATTGATTTTTAGGTTTATTTTAATTTAGAAAATTCACAGAAAATTCCAGAAATTTCACAGAAAATCACAAACTAAATTTGGGACTCTGTAAAATTATTTTGAGTGTAACATTTCTTAGAATAACATGAAATTATATATTCTTTGTAATTATTATTTATTGATCATATATTTAAAAATTGCCAATAAATTTCTAAATATCACAAAAAATATAAAATTCATAATTCAGTAAAATATAAATACGATACATCAATTTATTAGTCTATGCATATGTTTTATCATAAAACATATTTTTAAATGGTTGCTAAAAGTCAGAAATTGAATTATTTGGAAATACTAACCAACCAAATTTATAATAAATAGTAAAAATTACTTTCTTATTTAACTTATCACTGAATAAGAACATGTCAAGTCTCTAATAATTTCACGTAAAATAGGCCACGAGTTTTACCCAGAGCCAGTTGCAGTTACGAGAATTCAGATTCCAACAACATCAGGCAAGTGTACACGATTCTCTCCTTGTTGACTTTCGTGTCGTCGGTGTCGATTTTAACTCTGTCTCTTAACTATAATTTCTAGATATTATGTCCTTGATCTTCTATATCATTATGTGATCACGTTTACATCATTAGCCCGCTCTTGAATCCAATTATATTATAAATCTTGTATTTTTTGATATTGTCACCCATTCCGCCCTGTGATCATTACCTCATGTATTGTGTTTGCATCTCATTCCTGTACATGCATACATCCAACTAAAATTGACATGATTGCTTGTATATGATAGACTGATTTATTGACATAAAATTTGTACTGATCATGACAAATACTGTGATCTCGATCTTGAGGATAACTGGATAATAAGAAAGCAAGATTCATAGTTAAAGATTATATATCGATTGATATTGTGATCCTGATTTTACTTTAAATTAATCAAGAAAATCAACTTTTATAGTTTGGGAAATTATTCGAGGATACTTGTTGGATTATGGACTTATGATCAAGACTAACTTATTATGACCTTTGAATTACATGACACTGACATCACTTGCACTACTTTGTGCCTGTCACTTGATATTGCCACTGTTACATTGTTTCGTGATCTTGATACACATTATATTCACTATCTGTCACTGATATTTTTGGTACCGATTCCTGATCCTGTAACATTGAGTAACATAGTGTTTGCATTTGCATTTAATTAATAAAATTAATCAAACCAGAGTTATTGGGGGAGACTATAGCAGGGGAAATCCAAGGAGGTGTGCTTGGAAGGGCGACCCTTTGTGGGTTTGAATGCCACACGGGATCTTGTTATTTATGCGCGCTCCTGTTATTACATGTTACTTGTTACATGATACCTGAGTACAATGAACTGTTTCTCCCTGCTATTAGGATCCACTAACGCATAACTTGTTTGATATGCAGTTATCTTGTGGGATGGGGCACATGATGGTTGCATTAGTTAGGGTAATAAAACATACTAGACATATGCACTTGTATCATATCTTACATTGTCGTCAGTGATTTAGTACCTGACATGTATTTTCAAGATACTGACACTTGAGACTCATGTGACATGCATTATTTGACTACATGACATTCTTGGACATATCATGTTATTTTATCTCGTGATCTCGTGTTCTGGTGATCTTGTGATTATATTTCACGACAGCTACTCGTCCAGGACATCTCATATTATTGTACATGATCTATCTTCTCGATTATTCATGTTATTATTACTACCTTCAGTCCTCAATACTTCCAAACATATTGTACTTATGTCCTACTTATTGTTATTACATTTTCATATTCTCCCTTTTATCGTTCTTTTACTTCGTATACTCTTGCTGGTCCGCTTCTGACGGACCTTTCTATTATTTTTCAGTATTTAGATCAGAAAGCTGGCATAGAGAGTTGTTCGTAGATCATATTCTGGTTCAGTTGTTCTCCAGTGAGTTCAGTTTTCTTTCTTGACTTGTTTTATTCAGATATAGTGGATAATATTGTTTATGATTCAGTTTTCATATATGTGATTTTATCCCTGTGCTTGGTTTTATATGCATATATGTGTGCTATCCTGCTTATTATTGACAGCCTAAGGTACTCAAGAAAGAGATTTCACTCTTCGTGAGTATCTGCTGGCCATCGTCACGTACTTGTATTCCGTATTTTGGGCAGCGGGGCGTGACAGTTATGTCGATGAACTTTGTTATCAATTCTGAAATTGTTTCGTTCTCCATCATTTTGAAGAGTTCGAACTTGTGAAGAAGAACATAAATTTTAGATCTTTAACCTTATTTGTACCTTCATGTGTTACCTGTAGTATATGCCATATTTGATTTGCAGATGTGGTTGTTGACACACGATTGAATTCTTCTTTGGTTAAGGCACAGAATAACGCATTCATCGCTTTGGCATCAATGTTCGCATTCTTCTTTTGATCATCACTCCAAGCAGTGTAGTTGGTTGTCGGCTTGGTGTACAGTGCTTCTACTATGTTCTAAAGTTCGTAGTTGAGCGATTGTAAGTAAATCTTCATTCTACACTTTCAGTAGTTGTAATTCGATCCATCGAATAGCGGTGAAAATTGTGTAGAATGTCCTTCTCCGAATTGTGATGAAGGAAACTCTGTTTCCTTCCTTGTAGGGTGTTGACCGAGTATGCAGGGCTTTGATAGAGTATGTCGGGCCGGTCTCTGATACTAATTATAGGATCTAAAAATTACGTCAACATAACGCTAGAACAAAGGATGATTAGCATTAAATATAAACTTGCACAAAAGAAAATTAAATTACAGAAAGTAAATCAAAGGCAAATACAAGTGATTTATCCTGGTTCAGTCATCTTGACCTACATCCAGTCCCTAAGCTACCCGCTTGAGATTTTTCTTCAACCTTGATATTGTACACCCAAAATCAACACCTTGTATATCACTTAACAAATCCCCTTTGGCAAATTTATACAACTCTTCTTACAACCAAGAAGACAATAACACCTTGTATAACTTCTCTTCAACCCGAAGACGCTCTTGTACAACACTTTCTCTTTGAGTGATTACAATCAATCCTATAAGCCTTGAAAGTATATGTGATCGTGAACAAGGACTCTTATAGGTGGACTCTCAGATATCTTCAATAAAGGATTAGAATTTGAGTGAAGAATAGAAAGTAGAAATACTTTTCCGAAAATAGAATTTTGAACAGAGTTTTTGGGCAGAAAACTATTGATATGAATTAGTATTTTTAGCCTAGGACAACATCCCTATTTATAGGTGAAATCTATAGTCAGTTAGGAAAGTTATTAACTTGAATTTGAATTTTGAAATGTTGGATAAAACACCAGAAATCGAAAACTGAGTAACGGTCAAAAACTAATATTAGTCGACTTGAGGTTGGGGGTTAGTAGACTAGGGTAACAAGTTTTGCCTATAGTAGTCGACTTATAAAGGGGGCAAGTCGACTATGGAAGGTCTGATACAATTGACATGTTTCTGGAAACTGAACTTAGTCGACCAGCATTATATATAAGTCGACTACAACTAATATTAGTCGATTAGGGAAAGGTATAAGTCGAATAATCATGCTATGCAGAACAGAAACAAAGAGTTGGTATGTATCTTGAAGCAAAACTATGCTTGGTTATAAGTTGACTAATAGGCTTAAGATGTGTGAGGGGGGTGTGTGTGTTCAAGGCTTTTAACATTCTTATAAACAATACAATACACATCCATAGCCATAATTCTTGGGAAGTCTTGAGCATGTAGGACTCTTGTATAAGCTTGTAAGATAGGGGCTATGAATGACTTCACAAATGTATCATCAAAATCAAGTTCCAACATAATGCTCAGACTAGTCGACTATAAGTCGACTGGATAGATACAAGAAGGAGAGATTACAGGTAGTTGACTTATAGAAGCTACTGGTCAACTATTATGAGGAGCAGTCAACTAGTCTGCCTTTCTGAAGCGAGCAGTTTTCAAATTCAGCGGTGATGCAAGTTTTTTTGTTGGGAGTTCAAATAGGCTTCATATTTTATTCAATGAATGTTTGTTTTTAAAGTTCAAAGGGTCTAGAATTCTTCCAGATCAAAGAGATCAACTTCTAATATGATTGATCAAGATTCTTCAAGCATCCAACGACCAAGATTATCTCAGAGTTAGAATAAGGTTTGGATTGTAAAATTCTATAAATATAGATTGTAACCTAGTAGATTGTATCTCGAAGAGGATATCTTGAATAAGATAAGAGGAAGCCAAGAAAGAAAGATGAAGGTGACTGTGCAGAGAGAGGATGTATACTATTGTAATCTTGTGGGATTCAAGGGGAAGGTGTCACGCCCCGCTTCCCAAAATACGCTGGAGCGGAGATGTAATGAGAGTCGACGATGTATATACTCGAGAAAAATACCCTACATATGCACGCTAAGTCTAAAGTGACCTAAACAAGCTACAATAATCAACCTGAAGCCAATAAAACTACTGCAATATGACATATAAACCCTAACACATGATAACATCATTCTATGAATAAATCAAATAGAATAATATGGAGTCCGAGCTATAGAGAATCAATAGAAATCGACAAAAAAAGAGAAAGCATGATAAGATACCAAGAATGGATGATCGAACAAAAAGAATTTCAGGCTCCTCACAACACTGGTGATCCTCTCTATAAATACCTGATTAGTAAAAGAAGCATTCCAGATCTGGATATGCAAATCCTGGGAGTTAAGAAACTCCCAGCGAATGCGTAAAATGAGGGAAGGTGATATAATGTAAAATAATATTACAATAGCAAATTCATTATAAACATTAAAATGTGCAGAAAGTAAATAAACGATAATGTGGAGAGTCTATTGTAGAATCATGGGTCAAGTCAGGTATCTATCATGGCATTCATATGTCATGTGTCTATCATAGTATAATAAGTGAAAACAATCAATCACAGTATAATATAGATAGTTTATTATTATTAATTATGTCAGCAAACATCAATTGCCACATGTAGTCAACACATCTGACACTACGCCTACTACATGTGTCAATCGAGGTCCTTTGTTATTGAAACTGATCAGTTGAAGATATTATCTATGTTTTAGGTAGGTCTTGTACATACCTGTGACCACGGCCTCAGTTTCTTGGCACTGAATTAGGTCGTACTCCTAAGTACTTAGTAACAGTAGCACTGTGAACAGCAGAATAGTAAACAGATGTGTTGCCAGTCATCCCTCGAGAACCCTCTAGGGGAACCCTCAGTCGGTTGCGCAACATGTTTCCTAAGTCAACCCAATATACAGACGCTGTCTCCTTCATCAATTTTTACAATCTCAGTATAAGTTGTCCAATTATATTATTATTTAAATTAAATAACATCTATGTTACTTAGAGTACTGGAACAATACAGTGACAGTAACAGTGAGAGTTGACAGTAGTGGTACAATATGAACAGTAACCATATAAACGGTAAAACAGTAGAACAATACCATGGTGTTACGGTCTGACAATATATTTTCAGTAATTTCTGTGTAATATGAAACAATACTAATAACATGGCATGCATTTATTTGTCCATATACAATCTCATTTAGAACTAATCCAGATCTCATTCATCTATATTAGAATATAAAAGTAACCAGCCACTCAACTACTAATCTCCATAAATTCAATGTAGACATCAAAGCATTAAATCCATTGTCAAATTAATCTAATAAAAGAAACCACAACTTCAGTAGTCCAATAAATCAGTACACTCATTTCTATTAATCTATTTTAATTCTCTTTATCCATCAGTCTATCCAAATCTCCAAATAATATAATGAATACCCAACTACCTCTAATCAAATCCACATTACCTAATGTGATCAAGACCGTTAATCCAACCCCACTTCAATAAATCAATCGTAAATCCAAAAATTAAAACAACTCAACTGCATAAATAAGTAATCAACTAATTCTAGCCAATCCGATCTATATATACTCCCAAATCCCAAGTCAACTCTACTCTAATACAATTCATTAACTAATCCAAGTGATAAGAGATCAAATCTTTTAATAAAGCTACACCCCATTTAATAAATCCTCGATATCCCATTATATTCTAATCTGAATTAACATCAACAAAGAATGATCAAAACTGTTAAATAGCTCACAAGTATCCACACATTTAATTACGATCACTAACTAATCAATCTTAAGATTCAAATTTAATTATTTCTATATTATCACCAAACAGAAAAAGATCAAGTCTAGTAAATATCTCAGGTAAAGTCCATGAATTCGAAGACTAAGGCAACGATTCTACTATATATCCATGCAATCTACTGATTCACACTAATCCAATCTATACCCATCCATACTCTAAGTCAGTTCCTCTCTAATAAAAGTTCACTGATCAATCTTAACATCAACAGGTCCAATGAATCAAATAATGTTAAAATTGATAAAAACACTCACATCTCAGTATCAAAATACAAAGTCCATTATCTATAAAATGTCCAACTCTCTCACAGTATACTAATCGATTACTAGCAATCTACAATATATTAGCTAAATCAACTAGTCCAACTAAACCAATCTACTCTCCTATCCTAAGTCAAAACTACTCTGATTGAATAGACTGATCCAAGTATCATAAGATTCAACATATTCAGAATTTACATCTATTTATCGAGAACATGTAAATAATTAACTGAAGATGCACGAGAACATTATGAGCAAAATACTATACTATCAATTAATTAATAAAATTTACAAATTCTAAATACGATACAATTAATTAAACAACATGAATAGTGAACAGTAGATAATAAATTAACATAACCGATTTATAAAAAGAATAATACTCACATGAAATGATACAATAAAACTCAATTAAAATAAAGAAATAACGTAAACACTCACCTGAGTCATTGCAAACGTGTAGATCTTTTCTCTACAGTTCCAACACCTCTAGAATCTCTCGAATTGACCTTCAAACTGTCAAGGAACAGCCCAAATATGAAACCAATACTTAATGGGTCTAGATGTGTAGGTGGGTCTAATTTCTATCTCATCAGAAGCGCAAATCTACCATTAACTTAGTGGATGTGGGTACTTGTTTATGGAAATTGGTCGGATCTCCTCTTAAATCAACAAAAGAACCCGACTTGGTCTCGATCTATAAGAGGTCTGCTGTAGTGGGAGATGAGGATAAGGCACGACGGTGGTTGAAGGGTGAGCCTTGGGTGGTGGGTCTGCAGGGGATAGTGGTGTATAGGGTGCTGCTGGCAATGACAGGCGAAGAGGCAAGGAGTGGGCTGCAGTTGAAGGAAGAGAAAAAGAGAGGGAGAAAGTGAGATAAAGGTGATAATGATGATGGTGGTTGGGTGATAAGGTGGCGGTGCATGTGGGAGGCGAGGGTGGCACTTGGGGACGCAGAGGAGAAGAAGAGAACTTTCGCAGGGTGGGGGGATTGATCATGGTAGCGGCTTGGATGATGGAGATGGTGGTATGATGGTTGGTGCTTGTTGTCGGCGATGCCCCGACACGTAAGGAAGAAGAAAGAATGAGAGCTCTAGTGTCAGTATGCAGTGGCTAGGGGAGGGGATGGATGTGATCAGTGGGTATCGGCGGGGTTGGGTGGCGCTCGAGGTACTTGGCCTGCAGGTGGCTGCTGTGGGTGACACTGCTTGCATAAGGGGAAGGAGAACTGAGGAGGAGGAGGCGATTATGGGTTCTGGCGATCTCGGGTGGAGAAGCGGCTACTTCAATGGGAAGAAGGAGATGCAGGTGGTGATGGGTTCTCATTGGGGTAGGCTTGGTGGGTGTCAGCGGCTTCAATGGGAAGAAAGAGATACTAGCAGTGTTGCTAGCGCTGCGGCTATGGACGAAGTGGAGAGACAGGTGGGGCTCGCTCGTCGGTGGGTGGTCAGCGATGTTGGAGTTGAGCAATGCATGGGTTTGTATAGTAAGGGGGAAGGAGATGCGTGAACGTGGTGGCGGAGCAAGGCGGACGTGGTGGATGGTGGAGGAAGGCCAAGAGGAGAGGGGTGCTATATTGGTGAGGTAGGTGCAGGTGCAAGTGAGCGGTGGAGGTCATGGAGATGGCTTGGGCTCTAGTGTCCATGGCAGGGGGATGGCGCATGGTTCATGGAGTTATGTGGAGGAGTGTTAGGCTGCTAAGAGGTTGAAGGAGGAAGAGCTCGCCGGAGAGGCCAGCCATGGCTATTGCTCACGGCCGTGGCGGTGTGCACACGCAAAAAAAGAATGGGTTGATGGTGTAGCTGTTGGAGAGAAAGAAGAGAAGATGATGGGATTAGTTAGGATTAGGATTTGGTAGATAGGATTAAGATTTGATTAGTTAGGATTAGGATTTGGGTTGTTGGGTTTGGGTTTGGATTGATGGGCTGGGGCTATTGGGTTTGTGGGTTTGGTTTGGATTTGAGAAATTAAAAGGAATAGTAATAATAAAAACAACTACACCTTAATAACAATCTAAAATAATTAATAATAATATTAATAACAATTCATAGTAATAACTCATTGAATAAGAAATAATAATCAATACAAAATATATGTATACACTAAAAGAAATACTATTATTTATTATTAACATGGTATTATAGAATAGGGATATTACAAAAGGTGAATACTCTTGTGGGTTCAAGGAGAAGGTTAGATCTCTTGTACCAAAAATATTAATAAAGCTATCTCTAGTTCTCTCCTCATGAATGTAGGCCAAGTTTGGGCTGAACCTCATTAAATCCTCTTATTGTTATTACTCTTTTGACTTAGTATTGCTAGTTTACTCTACAATAGTTTTTCTTTTACAAGTTGTAGTGTTCAAAATTGACTACCATCAAGACGTTGACACGTATCTCCAAGCAACCATCTACCCATTTGAGGAGACCATGACATCCAGCTCATTCAGTAGCCTCCACCGTTCCAAATCCTCTCGGAGCTACCTCATGTCCAGGAGAGATTCATTCGAGGCCACCTTTGATCTAGTGTTCCTGATGTCATCCTGGGATTTCCACGCAACATCAATCGAGATTTCCGCCTAAAGACACATCACTCCATCTTTTCCATGTTGAAGACTTGTAATGCCCCTACATTAAGCGTGTACGGTAATAAAAGGAAGCAAGTTTTTTATTCTTTGTCTTTATCACCAATCAACATGTTTAGATCGTGCAGTTAAGAAGAACTTGCCAGCAACCTGTAGAGAATACATATTGACCACTTTCTCCAACAAATGAAAGGAAGAGAAAGACCAGACCAGACAACCCTCACCTTGAATAAATCCTTCATTCTTCTTCTTTGACCCAAGAAGCACTACAAAAGGCCTCATAGAGAAACCCTGTAATTTGAGTACCAGAGATTATAGTGGAATTCTCCTTCTCCTCGTGATTTTTCCTGCATTAGGTTTCCTCGTAAAAATCTTGTGCCACTGTCTATTTTTTGTGTTGTGATTTTTACTTTACACATACCATCAATGGTGTAACATCCAAAGGCAAAGCCTTCAGTGTGCATGAATCCCCCACCTACCGACGATCATCTGCGTATCACTAAGGACACTGGTTCCTCCTTACCTCAGAAACAGATCTCCAGTGTCCAACCACTGCAGCAGTATAAAGACTGACTTCATCAGACGCTCAATGACATGAAAGAGCAAATGAAGAAACAACAAGCCCAGATTGCATCTCTCCAGAACAACCAGCTATCGACGTAGTCAGAGAGTGAGCTTGAAGTCAGTGGATCACCTAACCTACAAGCCCATAATGAGTTAATCTAGAAACAGATCGTGAAATCAAAACTGCAAAGCCATCCAACACTCTCAACAACCAAAGTCTCCAATTTCCCCCTCTCTGAGGATATCCAAGAGTGCGAGTTCTCAAAAAAGTTTTTGACTCCAATCTTTGACTGCTACTTCAAAGTGAGTGATCCAGTTCAACACATTCAGAACTTCCAAGATAAGATGGTGATCTACTCTCACAACAATCTGATCATATGCCTCACCTTTCTTTCTAGCATGAAAGGTGCGGTCTCAGATTGGTTCTACTCCATTCATCCACACTCTCTTCACAACATCAAGGAGATAACTGGAGCATTCCTCACTCAATAAGTCTCTTATTGAGAGGCCAAGAAGAATAGTTACCACCTCATCTGCTTCAAGATGAGGCAAGGTGATAGCCTCAAGCCTTACATCGGCTTCTTCCAAAGCAAACTCACCAAGATCCCCAACTGCGGCGAGGATGTCTATACACTTGCCTTAATCAGTGGTTGCAACTATCTCGCCCCTGTACAAACACCTCTTGAAGTTTAATGTCACTCAAATGAGTGAGGTTCTCTCCCGAGCACAACCTTACATCCAGCTGGAGGAAGCGATGAAGTCTTCCTTCAACCACTCCATAAATGCTAGTAATGTTAGAGGAAATTTGAAGTCTCCGCACAAAGCCTTCACCCATATCCAGGATTGAAATCAGGGCAGCCTATCTTCAAGAGGCTACACTCCCAGACCCCTCACTGAGTCCACTCTGAACCTTCAGAATGGAACAGGCGCATCACTCTGTGGAGACTCCCTTATAATGCCATCAAAGACCAATATTGGGTCAGGTATCCAAAGCCAATCTAGCACGATCCTATCCTCCCCAGAGCAGAGGAATATTGTTCCTTCTATAATAGCAAGGGACATAAGACTGCTCACTGCAGAATCCTCCGATGGTACATAAAAGAACTTCTCTGCCAAGGCTTCCTTAAAAATTACATTCTTACCCCAAGAGCGGCCTCCGGATAGCTCAACTCTCCACTGTCTACGCAGCCACAACACCTAATTACCTAGTACAAAGCAATTAAGTGAGCCAATTCCTCCTCTAAAGACCGAGAATTATCTCAATCGATAACATTCCATTTATTTTTATCAAAGCACGTGTATTTTATTTTAAAATGATGAAACAAAATGTATTTTTGCTCCTAACCATTTCCGTGCCATCCTGCTGATTGGAGTGTCCCCTGTAACGCCTATACTTGCGAATATGGTGACGCTATGGTGACATACATACGCAGGGCAAATATACCCTACATATGTACGCTAAGCCTCAGTACAGGGAAGAAACACAATATACACATGAATTTCAGCATTAAATAAGTACAAGAATACTTACAAAGGGGTCAGTGATCATAATAGATATGAAAACATGGATAAATAAGAAAATAAAGACAGAATAATGAAGATACCTACAAATAGTATAGGTGAAGAATCTTCTATGTGTATCCCGTAAAATATCTGGTTCTACGATATCTCGGATCTCCAACCTAGGCACACAAACTCAGGGTCATTAGAAAGCGACCAAGTGAGTGATAAAATAAAAGAAGCAGTAATATGTGTTGGCCCAAAGGCCTTCCACTCTAGTTTTGATGATGACTCACTCATGTAGTTATGTTTGCTAATAATCTTGTGATTCTAAGTTTCAGATCATTAACCAAGATATTAGTTTGGTGATAGCTTCAACAAGAGGTGTTTGGAAGCTTATCATGGTGATTCCGGTGCCAAAGCTTAAAGATCATACCTTTGCACTCGGTGGATCGCGTTTGGGAGCAAGTCTTCTTGATGACTCAAAGACTTAGGTATCCTAGTTTAGATAGTGTGTTTAGATCCATTTGTAAAGATTAGAATAGTATGATATGCTCAAGTACACATACACACATTTCATGATTTGGATTTTGGTTTTCATGAATAGTTTGAACAAAACAAGTTTACATGTTTTATATGTATATTAGATGTGCTCTATATACATACATGCTTATATGACTTATACAAACTTAGTTTGACGTACCTATTCATATAGTTTTATGTTTTGGTATAAAACATATTTTTGAATTTAGAGAACAAAAACTGTGATATATTTTGTGAATGTATATTGGACCTATGTCCATATGCATCATGCTTAATAATGTTCAAATATCATGTTTTTGTATTTCTATAAAGTTTTAGGAAAATCAGATTTCCTATTGAAAAATCAAGTTTGATAAAAATACAAGTTTTGGTTTTTGATAAAATTGGCAAGACACAAAAATGAATTGATATGATTGATATATGTCTTGAAAATTTTTATCACATGTTTATGTTTCAATATAAAATGTTAAAACAAGTTTTATAGAATTTTCAGAAAAAGATAAAAGATTTTTCCCAAATTTTCTGATCTTATTTTTGTGCTGACAGGCTGGTCGGTCGACCGCTACGATCGACCGCACCAAGGGACGGTCGACCGCACCGGTCGACCGACGTGCACAGACTTGTGCACGTCTGCAGCACAGTGGTCCGGTCGACCGGACGGTCGACCGCTGCAGAGAGTTCTGCTCTCTGTTAGTTTGGGTCGACCGGGCGGTCGACCGGTAGCTCCAACGGGTCAAAATATGACCGTTGGACGGTCGACCGGCCGTCGACCGTTGCCTGTCAGAGCTGCCAGCTCAGCTCTAACGGCTAGTTTCTGTTTTGGCCTATATAAACCCCATCTCCTTGGGATTTTGGCTAAGGTTTTCAAGGAGAAAAATTCCAGACTTTCTCTAGTGTTTAAAAGAGTTTTAAAAGAGTTTTTAAGTCAAAAAGATTTCATCTTATTTGGTTTTGGGTTTTTGGAAAATCAAAGAAAGCTAGGGTTTTGGGAGATTGTTTTGTTTTTCGTTTTCTATCATTTACAAGTGATTTCCCAAGTAGATTTTCTTTGTTGCTGGTTTCCAAAAACACCTTGTTTCCACACTTGAGCTATCACCTATCCTAATCTATTAGGATCTTGTTTTTGTGGAAAAAGAAAAGAGAAAAGAAAGAAAGATTGTGTTTGTGGTCTTTGTAACCACTTATTGTAAACCCTCATTGCTTTTGTGAATCCCTCTTCGGTAGAGGTGATCGGAGTGGTATTGGTTTGGATCCCTCTTAGGTAGAGGTGATTGTGTTGGTTGTGAGCCTCTTCGGTAGAGGTGGTTGTTGGTTGGTTGTTGGCCTCGGTGGAGGTTGTTGTTTGAGAGAGGAGTTTGGTACTCCTAGTGTTGTAACAAATCCTCTTCGGTAGAGATTCCCTCGGTAGGAGATAGTGGATTGGAAATCCTACACGGTGGTGTAGGCGGGGATGTAGAGCAAGGTGCTCGAACCTCGAAACATATCTTGGTCTTTGCGATTGATCCATTGTCTCTCTAACTCTCTCTCATTTATATTGTGCAAAGCATCATACTTCATTCATATCATATTTGCTTGTGTTGAGCATATTTCATCTTGTCATATTTATTTGCTTGTGTTGTGCCTTGCATAATCCATATTGCTATATCCTTGATTGCTTGGCTTGATTGTGTGTGCACATTGCTTGGATTGCTTGTGTGTGTGTGCCTAACTTATACTCATCCAACAAGAGCTTCACATAGCACCTCAACCCATTTAAAGGGGAATCAAGGGGAGTTAGTCCAGAGCCTCGCAAGGGGAATTCGGCTACACTTGTTGTATTGTATTAGTTTGTGTAACATTTGCATTAGCTTCCATTTTTAGCGCACTTAGTTTTGCATTTAGTTTTAGATTAGCATTTACACCTATTCACCCCCCCTCTAGGTGTATTTTCAATTGGTATCAGAGCTAGTGCTCCTGATACTTAGGCTTAACATCCTAGGAGTGAGATCCATTTGCTTGCTAATCTATTGTTTGCATTTGCTTGTTTGCACACATATAGTTTACCATGGCCTTCATGACCCCACCTATGTATGACCCTTCCAACATTCATGTTTGGAAGAATAGGATGACCGTTTATTTACAAACCCTAGGTCATAAAGTTTATCTTGCTATTACCAAGGAATCCTTCCTTAGTGATCGCAATCATATAGGGGCCAATGCACAAGCCCTAGAGGCCATTAGAAGCACTTTATCTAAAGATTATCTTTTACGTGTTTCTAACCTTGATTCCGCTTTTGCAGTGTGGAACAAGTTAACAACAACCACCACCACCTCCGAGCTTCAAGTGCAAATTCAAGAAGAGGAATCTAGTGGAGAATCCGAACCACAACAATGCTATATGGTCCAAGGGAATGACTCCTTGAGGTACACTCGAAAACTCAACTAGATAGTAATGATTGTGCTAGTTCTTCAAATGATTATGTTGATTCCCATGCTTTGAATGAAGAACTATCCATAGTTTGTGAAAAATTAATAGAAAACTATAAGATTTTGAAAAGAAAAGTCTAGAAATTGAAAAAGAAAATAAGAGTTTGCATTCTAGACTTGATTGTGTTTTGCAAGAGAAAGAGGAGATTGCTAATGAGAGGGATTCATTAAAATCTAAACTTGATCTTGCACTTAAAGAAAATAACTTTTTGAAGTCTAAAAATGATTGCCATGCTATTTTGAAGAAAAATGAAATTTGTCTTCAAAAGTTGATTTTGTTTTAAAAGAAAATGATTCTTTGAAAATTAAGATTGCTTCAATTTCTAAAGATTTAGAAATATGTTTAAAGAAAAATGTTATTTTACAAAATAAAATTGATGCACATGTTTGCCATGCTAGTGTAGCTTCATCTAGTCTACCTAATGCATGTACCTCTTCTTCTAGAATTAATGATGATATTTGTTTGCTTAAGAAGAGTGTAGATTGTTTGGGCTCCACTTTGAGCCAATGTGTAGAAGGGCATACACGTTTGGAAACTTTGTTTCGCAAGAAACAAGTTCCATCTTTTCATGCACACCCTCCACGGCATACACATGCTCCTCACGAACACACCCATCACCATATGTATGCTCATGTGTACACATGTACACATTGTGGACGTAAGGGCCACCTTGCTAAATTTTGCTTTGATAGATTACATACTTCAAATTTAGCAAAGAATTTTGTTTGGGTTAGAGAAGGGACTAACCCCCATGGACCCAATAAGATGTGGTACCAAAGACCACCCCTCCTATTGTTTTTGATGTAGGTGTGGGCTCTCACATGACGTGAGAGTGATGACACCTTGGAGTGGATGCGTTCCGGACTTAAAGGAAATCATTTGGATGCATCACTTTCAAGGGAAGATTTGGTGGAGAGGACCACCACGTTTTGGAGATAAGGAAAGTTGCTTCTTCAGTTTTGGTAACTATCCTAACTCCTCATTTATTGTTTACATGCTTTCAATATTCATGTTTATAGCATGTTTTTGATGTCTATGGATTAGTATGTTCATTCCATGTTTATTAGATCCTTGACATACATGTATAGTATTTGAGACACACTTGCTTATATGAACCCATATTTAGTGTTCTCATCTTTTGTTTAGCTATAATGTACATCATGAATCTAATACATGTGAATTTACATAGTAATCATGTTTTAGTTTTCTCATGATGATTTTTTGTTGTTTTATGCTTTATGTGGTATAAACTAGTTTAGAGGTAGATTTTATCAAAACTTGCATGTATGCATGTACACATAGTGAGAACAAATTGACTTTTATATGTTTGCACTTTATGCTTATTTGTACCCACTATATGCACATGTATAAGTTAGTTTTGATGATTCCTTCATTTATACTTGCTATGCCTATTTTCATGTTTTTACTTCATGTATATGTATTTTGAATTCAAACCTAATAAATATACATGTATACCCATGAGTCTTCTGCCTTCATGCAAATACTTTTAATAGACTCGTTTACGGTTGGGATATGTATGTATATTGTTAAATTTGGATGAATCATACATATACCTAGAAGTTTGATAAAAGAATTTTTGATGAATCTTTGCTTGTTTTATATAGCAAAATAATATTTGTGTTTGTTTTGATACTTCATGTTTTGAATATATGTTTAGATGTTAGTTTTCATTAAGACTAGGATTTATATTTGTACATATGATGGGCTACAAACAAATCTATATATGTTTTGGATTGAATGCTTGTTTGTTCCCATTAGATGTGCTAGTATAGTCTAGTTTTGATGATTCATACATTTTAAACTTGTATTCCATTTTTGGTATTTGTTTTTATGATTATGAGTTTTCATTTCATGTATATGTGTATTTTGCCAAACTTGAAGATATACATGTATACCCCTGGAGTCATTTGCCTTTCATGCAAATATCTATTATAGACTCAAAGTGTGTTTAAGGGATATGTATGTTTACTTTTTGTGTTGACAAATCATACATATACCTTGAAAAGAATTGGTATCAAATTGTTTTAATGAAAAGCTAAATTTTCATACTTTTCATGCTTTTCATGTTTTCTTTGAATTGGTATTTAAACTTCATGTATATGTTTACCTTGTCCAAACTATTAGATATACATGAATATCCTTTTTGAGCCACGTGCCTTCATGCATATATCCTTGTGGACTCGTTTGTATCTTGGATATGTATGTATACTTTGGTTTGTATTAGACATACATATGCCTTGAAGATTAAATAATATTAATTTTTAGTTTTCTTGTTTAAAGGAATAATTGAACTTAATTGAACAAATTTTCATGATTGTGATCTCCATACTTGACTTGTACACTCACATTTATTATTTGCTCATGTTTTGTTTTCATGAGACATTTTTATGCTTAATTGGATTAGAGTGTTGATTATCATGTGGATTTCATTTTTATGAAAAATGATTTGTATTTATTCCTTGCTTGAAGGATTTCGTACTAGTTAACAAAACTTTTCATTTTAACTATTTCATATTCTTCGTTATAATATGAGATATACACTTGACCCTATTCATTCAATTGGTATCATTGAACACTTTTAATTGGTATCAATTTTTGATCTTTTTGTATACTCATATATGTTTTGTATATGTATGCTTACTCTTTCAAGAATATCAATGTCAATTGGTATCTAATTTTCATACGTATATATACTTGTTTATGCTAAGCTTAAAAAAAAAAAAAATTTTCTATTGTTTGATTTGTTTTCAATTGGTATCATAACAAGCTTATGCATATGTTTAGTTGGTATTTCATAAAGGGGGAGAAAATTTGATGTTGTCTTTCAATTGGTATTTGATTTCCACTCCCTTGCTTTATGTTAAAATATAGTTTCAAATTGGTATCATATGTTTAAAAGAACACATTTCTCTTAATGATATCAAGATGTTTATGTTAAATGTTTTAAATTGGTATCTCAAAATTTTGTTTAAGAAAAACATATTTATTTTACATTGCCTATATGTGTATAAATTCATGTTGAGTGTATCTTGTATTGAAGAGCTTGACAACTCTTCCTTATGTGGTACACGTGTGTAGGGGGAGCTTCACATCTCCTTTTATGCATTACATATTTTGTGTTATGTGAATTAGGGCGTGTCTTCCTTTCTTCATGTAACTCATATGTGTAGGGAAGCTAACTTAGCGTCTTCCTCTTCATGAATGTATATAGCATATAAATTTATTAATCTTTGTTTATCTTCATTTGGTATCAAGATGCTTCATTGACATATTTTTAATTGATATCATGTTTGTAGTCACCCCTTATTGACTTTGTTTTTGTTTTAGACAAAAAGGGGAGACCATTGTTTGCATTGTTTTGATTGACACAAAAAGGGGGAGAAAAATTTTTACCCCTGATTTTATTTATAGTTTTTGAATGTTTACCCCTTTGTTGATGATTGACAAAAAGGTGGAGAATTATTTGTGAGTTTTTTATATATATGGATAGTTATGTTTTTTGCATATATTAAGTTTAATATAGTTTAATGTATGTTTATTGGTATCTAGAGCATCTAGAAAATGTTTATTTGTTAAGTAGTATCTAGAGCATGCTTTGCTTTATATATTTCATTGGTATCTAGAACCTTTATTGTTTATGCATATTTGTGCATTCATGTTTTTAAGAGCCTTCATTGCATATTATTATGTTTATTTGGCTATGCATGAGTTAAGGAGGAGCTTCTTTGAAGCTTAACTTTAATCCATGCATATATAACTCCATGAGTTTTGTCATCATCAAAAAGGGGGAGATTGTTGGCCCAAAGGCCTTCCACTCTAGTTTTGATGATGACTCACTCATGTAGTTATGTTTGCTAATAATCTTGTGATTCTAAGTTTCAGATCATTAACCAAGATATTAGTTTGGTGATAGCTTCAACAAGAGGTGTTTGGAAGCTTATCATGGTGATTCCGGTGCCAAAGCTTAAAGATCATACCTTTGCACTCGGTGGATCGCGTTTGGGAGCAAGTCTTCTTGATGACTCAAAGACTTAGGTATCCTAGTTTAGATAGTGTGTTTAGATCCATTTGTAAAGATTAGAATAGTATGATATGCTCAAGTACACATACACACACATTTCATGATTTGGATTTTGGTTTTCATGAATAGTTTGAACAAAACAAGTTTACATATTTTATATGTATATTAGATGTGCTCTATATACATACATGCTTATATGACTTATACAAACTTAGTTTGACGTACCTATTCATATAGTTTTATGTTTTGGTATAAAACATATTTTTGAATTTAGAGAACAAAAACTGTGATATATTTTTTGAATGTATATTGGACCTATGTCCATATGCATCATGCTTAATAATGTTCAAATATCATGTTTTTGTATTTCTATAAAGTTTTAGGAAAATCAGATTTCCTATTGAAAAATCAAGTTTGATAAAAATACAAGTTTTGGTTTTTGATAAAATTGGCAAGACACAAAAATGAATTGATATGATTGATATATGTCTTGAAAATTTTTATCACATGTTTATGTTTCAATATAAAATGTTAAAACAAGTTTTATAGAATTTTCAGAAAAAGATAAAAGATTTTTCCCAAATTTTCTGATCTTATTTTTGTGCTGACAGGCTGGTCGGTCGACCGGTACGGTCGACCGCACCAAGGGACGGTCGACCGCACCGGTCGACCGACGTGCACAGACTTGTGCACGTCTGCAGCACAGTGGTCCAGTCGACCGGACGGTCGACCGCTGCAGAGAGTTCTGCTCTCTGTTAGTTTGGGTCGACCGGGCGGTCGACCGGTAGCTCCAACGGGTCAAAATATGACCGTTGGACGGTCGACCGGCCAGTCGACCGTTGCCTGTCAGAGCTGCCAGCTCAGCTCTAACGACTAGTTTCTGTTTTGGCCTATATAAACCCCATCTCCTTGGGATTTTGGCTAAGGTTTTCAAGGAGAAAAATTCCAGACTTTTTCTAGTGTTTAAAAGAGTTTTAAAAGAGTTTTTAAGTCAAAAAGATTTCATCTTATTTGTTTTTGGGTTTTTGGAAAATCAAAGAAAGCTAGGGTTTTGGGAGATTGTTTTGTTTTTTGTTTTCTATCATTTACAAGTAATTTCCCAAGTAGATTTTCTTTGTTGCTGGTTTCCAAAAACACCTTGTTTCCACACTTGAGCTATCACCTATCCTAATCTATTAGGATCTTGTTTTTGTGGAAAAAGAAAAGAGAAAAGAAAGAAAGATTGTGTTTGTGGTCTTTGTAACAACTTATTGTAAACCCTCCTTACTTTTGTGAATCCCTCTTCGGTAGAGGTGATCGGAGTGGTATTGGTTTGGATCCCTCTTAGGTAGAGGTGATTGTGTTGGTTGTGAGCCTCTTCGGTAGAGGTGGTTGTTGGTTGGTTGTTGGCCTCGGTGGAGGTTGTTGTTTGAGAGAGGAGTTTGGTACTCCTAGTGTTGTAACAAATCCTCTTCGGTAGAGGTTCCCTCGGTGGGAGATAGTGGATTGGAAATCCTACACGGTGGTGTAGGCGGGGATGTAGAGCAAGGTGCTCGAACCTCGAAACATATCTTGGTCTTTGCGATTGATCCATTGTCTCTCTAACTCTCTCTCATTTATATTGTGCAAAGCATCATACTTCATTCATATCATATTTGCTTGTGTTGAGCATATTTCATCTTGTCATATTTATTTGCTTGTGTTGTGCCTTGCATAATCCATATTGCTATATCCTTGATTGCTTGGCTTGATTGTGTGTGCACATTGCTTGGATTGCTTGTGTGTGTGTGCCTAACTTATACTCATCCAACAAGAGCTTCACATAGCACCTCAACCCATTTAAAGGGGAATCAAGGGAGTTAGTCCAGAGCCTCGCAAGGGGAATTCGGCTACACTTGTTGTATTATATTAGTTTGTGCAACATTTGCATTAGCTTTCGTTTTTAGCGCACTTAGTTTTGCATTTAGTTTTAGATTAGCATTTACACCTATTCACCCCCCCCCCCCTCTAGGTGTATTTTCAATATGTACTATAGTAATACAATAATGATAATAATATATAATATATATTTAAATACCAGTGATACAATTATTGATAATAACAATCGGGAGAAATATACAAGTGTCATATTTTAATATCATCAATACCTAGTATGTTATTACAGTATTAGTAGAACAATAGTATCTAATTTGATATCATTACTATCAGTTCATATGTCCGGCCTGAGCTACCAAAAATAATAGGTAAGTCACTTTGCGGGATTATACTACTACAGTCAATAGAGTTATACTATTTATATATTATTCTCAATATGCATAATACAGTACAGTATTAAGTGTTCCTAATTACATCAGTGTGTATAAGTAACATGTAGCAAGTTCTAATTACTATATATTTCTTGTTTAATCTAATAATAACAGTAGCATAATAGTGTCGTGATGAATATGAACATGTAGATATGAAGTATGCAGAATAACCATACTACAGTATTGTGGCTATACAGTAACAGTGTCTACAGAGTATACATGAAACAAAATATATGGAATGCAGAGTATATGTGTACATAAATAGTGTGTCACCACATGAAGTGTAACAAGTATTAGGAAGTGCAACAAGATATACAGGTGACATGATAGTAGATAAAAATATCAGGAATAGTAACAATTACAACTGAGTAGTAATATACATGTATCAGACAAGTAATGTTATTTATAAAATAATAACAATCAGTACCACCTGGTATTTTAATCAATCTCTTTCAGTATCTCATACCACTGGTAGTTCATACCGAAGCCCATATTCCATGTGAACCCATCCGAATATGGCATATAGGTACCATTATTCAAATAAGGGAGTGACCAAATAATAAGAATTCTTGTCGTCACTATTGTTTATACCATTTAATTATGTTAATTGGAAACCCAATGGTCAAGGAGCTCTAGTCGGGTTGGTATACCCCATGCACACCCAGGATAACGACCTTATCAATTCCCTGGAAGCTGAGACCAGGGCCAACCCGCTAACAGGAAACAGTATAGTCGGTAGCCAGCACTACCCTTTCCCCTACAGTGGGATGTATAATGGATCCAGGACATCCACCCGATAAGACCTAGTCAACCGTCCTGTCTCCCCCAATCCCATGTTATATTTAATATATTTAAGACAAATAATATATCAGGAATAATAATAGTGCATGGTACATGTAATGCGCTAATAGAACATGAGCTTTGTTGATATTATGAGACCAGATAAATGGAAACAGGAAATAAGAGATGTGGGATTTTAGAGGTGGCCCCCAAGGCTTATATCCACATGGCACTTAGTTCCCTACATCGCATATAAACAGTATTCATGTCCAGTAATGAGAATATCAATATCAGTAACGAAAAACAATCATGTAATGAGAATACAAGAATATACATGTAGAAATAATCTATGTAATATGAACAATGATACATGCCACAGGAATACAGAAACAGTCAATGCACGTGTACCGGTGAATCTATGTAATAGTGATGTATGAACATGATATAACTGTGTACAGAGTGTCCATGTAGCAATGATACAAATATATCAAAATAATGGCATCTAGTGAAATAGTGTATCCGTATATCAGTAGGACATAAATAAGAAATAATAGTGTCATATGTAACAGTATTTGTGTAACAGTGATACATGTACATGAATTAACAGTGTTCAGTGTAACATGCATTTACATGAAATATTATGTCTAGTGTACTAGAATATCCGTTTAACCATGATACGGTACATGCAAGAACGGTGTCCGCAATCATGATAACTCATACTCGTATAGTGTCCAGTGTATCTGTAGTTTGGTAACAGTGACTGCGTCAGGATGATATATGTAACATGAATAGATGTTCAAATATCTAGTTTTATAGTAGTTATAACGATTTCATTAATATTAATATTATCAATAAAGGAACTATTTACAAGTATATACTTTCAAACTCTTCATAACCATTTAAATAATTATTAAACTATTTATTAATCTAAAATTCCTTTAATTGACCGTCTAATATAATCACCCATATTTTATATAAAATCATGAAATAAATTAAATATTATTTTATTGATTATGTTTAATAAAATATCACGCATATTCTTGTTACAATGATTTCCTGATAATTACAAGTTATTAAATAATATTTACAGTGATTTATCCATAATCACGATTTATTAAATAAAGTAATCAATCAATTTTATTAAACATGATAAAATATAATTTATAATAGAAAAACACTCACATAGGGAGTAAAATGATGTAGTTCATCTTCCTACGATCGCAACGTTTGTGAATCATCCAGATCGGACACCGGATGCTCCAGATATCGCCCGAACTCTAAAGTCATAACAAATAGATTAAATATGTAATAATAATATTTAATTCATAAATATTCTAATTGGCTTGGGGGTTTTAAGAAATTTTACCATTCTATTTTGGATGCGGGTCTGGCAGCCTAGTAGGCCGGGTTTAGATCGGGTTTAGGTCCAAAACTGATCCCACTTGACTTAAATGGATATTGGGCAAGTGGGTTAATGGGTAGTAGGTTAACGAGTTGTTGGGTTTGGATTATTATGAGAGAGAGAGAGAGAGGAGAGAGAGGAGCAGGGGGTAATTAGGCTAGGCCTGGCCTCACCTACGCTAGCTCCGCCTCACTGGCGATGGCATACAGAGAAAGAAAGAGAGGGATAAAGAGAGAAATGGATAGAAAGGAAAGAAAGAGAGAAAAGGAGAAGAGAAAGAGAGAGGGAAGACAGGCAGTGAGAGGGGTAGCAGCCAGGCTATGCCTGGCCGCCTTGCCCGTAGTCGCACCTAGCTAGAGGTGGTGTCGAGTCGGCCAGAGGAGGAAGTGGAGGGAAAAATAAATAGAAGAAGCAGAAGAAAAGGAAGAATCAGGGAGGAGGTAAGAGATGAGAAGAGAGAAGGATATAGATAAAGTGGTGGTGTGGTCGGGCAACCTGGCTGGGCCACACGCGCAGCGGCATTGGCCGATGGCGGTGGATGATAGAAATAGAGGAGAGAGAGTAAAAGAGGAAGGTAGGAAAGAAGGTGAGAGATAGTGAAATAGAGTGAGAAAGAGAGAGATTGAGAGGGAAGAGAGAGAGAGATTGAGAGGGAAGAGTGAGAGAGATTTCAGGGGGGATAGAGAAAGGGGTGGTTGGGAGAGGCGGTGGGGTCTGATGGCTTGTTGGGGAAGGAAAGAAGAGGATTGGAGAAGAAAAAATAATTAAAAAGGAATTATTCAATATTATTTTATTCGATAAAATTTGACTAGTCAGAACAATTCCCAAAATTTTGTAAAATAGAAATATTATGCTGAGAAGTAATATGAAATCAGATTCAAGAAATTCAATCTATTTTGGAAGTTAAATATCCTGGAATGTATCGGCGATATCGGGCGACCCCAGTTTGGCCGGATTTTTGATTAATTCAGAAAAATCTCCACAAATATGCTAAAATGGAAAATATGATTTTAAAGAATAATTTAGAAGCAAAATCTAGAATTTCTACTCCATTTCTGAATTAAAAATCTTAGAGCCGATTATCGGTATCGGTCGACCCTGAATTTGAAGTGTTTCCAAAATAATCCAGAAAATTTTCAAAAAATTCTAAAAAATCTAAAATATTACAAAAAATATCTGAAACTGAAATCGGTTCAGTCTTACCACCAAGAAGGTCAAATCAAATTTGTACAAATTATCGAGTACTGATACTGTGATACGTACATCTAGAATCAAGGGGATACACTTCCTCCCCACCTTATAAAAAATTTCGTCCTTGAAATTTCAATTCAGATGGAAGAACAATATTTACAGTTCCTAGACCAAGATGCTATAGGCCTACGATGCTTCTATTGTGCCACTTTGATATCTATATCAAACTTCGGACTAAGCGACTAGTATCAGATATCAAAATGATGAAGGGGAAGCGGTTAGAAATCAGGATATTCAGAATGATAATGAAATTAGAGAATATTCGAAATCAAGGAATGGATTTTCAACGGAGATATTCTTGTACTCATAGCTGAAATTTTCAAATTCAGATACAGATTAGTTCTAATCTGAACCTGGTTTTACTGATGGTGAGTGCCTGACCATTGACCTAGGTGGTTACCCACATTAGGTGTGAACCTAGGCTCTGATATCAATCTGTAATGCCTCGTACCCATGGATACGGTGACGCTACGGTGACGTACATACGCAGGACGAATATACCCTCACATATGTATGCTAAGCCTCAATACAAGGAATAAACACAATATACACAATAATTTCAACATTAAATAAGTACAAGAATACCAGCAAAAGGGGTTAGTGATCATGATAGATATGAAAACATGTATAAATAAGAAAATAAAGATGGAATAATAAAGATACCTATGAATAGTATAAGTGATGAGTCTCCTATGTATATCTCGTGAAATATCTGGTACTACGATATCTCGGATCACCAACCTGGGCACGCAAACCCAGGGTCATCAGAAAGCGACCTAGTGAGTGGTAAAATGAAGGTAGCAGTGATATATAGTATACTAATACAATCACGATAATAATATATAATACAGTTTAAATACCAGTGGTACAATATATTGATAATAACAATTGGGAGAAATATACAAGTGTCATATTTTAACATCATTACTATCTAGCATGTTATTACAGTGTCATTACCACAATAGTATCCAATTTTATATCATTACTATCAGTTTATATGTCCGGACTGAGCTACCAAAAATAATAGGCAAGTCACTTTGAGGAATTATGTTACTACAGTCCATAGAGTTATACTATTTATATATTATTTTCAATATGTGTAACACAGTACAGTATTAAGTGTTCCTAATTACATCAGTGTGTATAAGTAACATATAGCAAGTTTTAATTACTATATATTTCTTGTTTAATCTAATAATAACAGTAGCATATAGTGCTGTGATGAATATGAACATATAGATATGAAGTATGCAGAATAACCATATTACAGTTTTGTGATTATACAATAACAGTGTCTACAGGGTATACATGAAACAGAATATATGGAATGCAGAGTATACGTGTACATGAAAGTGTGTCACCACATGAAGTGTAATAAGTATCAGGAAGTGTAACAAGGTATACAGGTGACATGATAGTACAAAAAAATATCAAGAATAGTAACAAGTACAACTGAACAGTAATATACATGTATCGGGCAAGTCATGTTATTTATACAATAATAACAATCACTACAGCCTGGTATTTTAATCAATTTCTTCTAGTCTCTCATACCACTGGCAGTTCATACCGGAGCCCGCACTCTGGCCGAACCCATCCGAACATGGCATACAGGTACTTATTATTCGAACGAGAGAGTGACCAAATAAAAAGCGTTACTGTCGTCACTATTGTTTATATCGTTTTATTATGTTAATTAAAATTCAAAGGTTAAGGAGCTCTAATCGGGTGGGTGTATCCCGTGCATATACGGGACAACGACCTTATCTGTCTCCTAGCTGTTGAGAACAGGGCCAGCCTGCTAGGGCTATAACAGAAAAAAAGAAATAGTACAGTCCGTAGCCAGCTCTACCCCATCTCCTGCAGTGGGATGTATAATGGATCCAGGGCATCCACTAGATAAGACCTTGTCAACCGTCAAGTCTCCCCTAATCTCATGTTATATTTAATATATTTAAGGCAAACAGTATATCAGGAAAAATAACAGTGCATGGTACATGTAATGCGCTAATAGAACATGAGCTTTGTTGATATTATGAGACAAGATAACAGAAAATAGGAATTAAGAGATGTAGGATTCTAGAGGTGTCCCCCGTGGTTTAGATCCACATGGCACTTAGTCCCCTACATCGCATATCAACAGCATTCATGCCCAATAATGAGAATATCAATATCTTTAATGGGAAACAATCATGTAACGGGAATACAAGAATATACATGTGCAATAATTCATGTAAAATGGACAATGATCCATGCGACAGGAATACAGAAACAATCAATGCATATATACCGGTGAATCTATGTAACAGTGATGTATGAACATGATATAACTGTGTACAAAGTATCCATGTAGCAATGATACAAATATATAAAAATAATAGTATCCAGTGAAATAGTGTATCCGTATATCAGTGGGACATGAATAAGAAATAATAGTGCCATGTGTAATAATATCTGTGCAATGGTGATACATGTACATGAATTAACAGTGTTCAGTGTAACATGCATTTACATGAAATACTATGTCTAGTGTACTAGAATGTCCATATAACCATGATACGGTACATGTAAGAACGGTGTCCGCAATCATGATAACTCATACTTGTACAGTATCCAGTGTATCTATAGTTTGGTAACAGTGACTACGTCAGGGTGATGTATATGACATGAATAGATATTCAAATATCTAGTTCTATAGTAGTTATAATGGTTTCATTAATATTAATATTATCAATAAAGGAATTATCTGGAAGTATATACTTTCAAACTCTTCATAACCATTTAAATATTTATTAAACTATTTATTAACCTGAAATTCCTTTAATTGACCCGCTAATATAATAACCCATATTTTATATTAAATCATGAAATAAATTAAAATATTATTTTATCGATTATGTTTAATAAAATATCATGCATATTCTTATTACAATGATTTCCCGATAATTACAAGTTATTAAATAATATTTACAGTGATTTACCCATAATCATGATTTATTAAATAAAGTAATCAATCAATTTTATTAAACATGATAAAATATAATTTATAATAGAAAAACACTCACATAGGAAGTATGGGATATAACTCGTTTTCTACAATCGCAACAGCTTGAGAATAATCCAGATCGGACACCGGATGCTCCAGATATTGCCCAAACACTAAATTCATAACATATAGATTAAATATGTAATAATAATATTTAGCTCGTAAATATTCTAAATGGCCAGGGGATTTTAAGCAGTTTTAGCTTTCTATTTTGGGTGCGGGGTCTAGCTGGCTAACAGGTCGGGTTGAGGTCCAAAATCCATACCCACTTAACTTAAATAGATATTGGGTAAGTGGGTTAATGGGTAACGGGTTAATGGGTTAATGGGTTATTGAGTTTGAATTTATTATTAGAAAGAATGAGAGTGAGAGAGAAAAAGAGTGGAGCAGGCGGCAGCCAGGCTTGGCATGGCCTCGCCAGCGACGGCTCGCAAAGAAAGTAAGAGAGAAGGATAAAGAGAAAGATAGAGAGAAAAGAAAGAAAGAAAAGGAGAAGAGAAAGAAAGAGAAAGGAAAAAGAGGCAGTGAAAGTGGGCATCGGCAAGGCTATGTCTGGCCGCCTTACCAGTAGGCCCCTCTGGAGGTGGCATCCAGGTCGGCCGGAGAAGGAAGTGGAGGGAAGAAGAAAAAGAAGAAGTAGAAGAAAGAGAAGAATTAGGAAGGAGGAAAAGATGAGAAGAGAGAAGGATAAAGATGAAGTGGTGGTGTGGTCGGGCAGCCTGGCTGGGCTGCCGGCGGTGGGTGACAGAAATAGAGGAGAGAGAGTAAGAGAGGGAGGTAGGGAAAGAAGTTGAGAGATAGTGAAATAGACTGAGAGAGAGAGAGATTGAGAGGGAAGAGTAAGAGAAATACAGTGAGAGAGAGAAACAAAGATTTTATTGGGGGGAGAGAGAAAGGGGATGATGGGAGTGGCGGTGGGGTCTGCTAGCTTGTTGGGGAAGAAAAGAAGAGGATTGGCGAAGAAGAAATAATTAAAAAGAATTATTTAGTATTATTTTATTCGATAAAATTTGACTAGTTCAGAACAGTTCTTAAAAATTCTACAAAATAAAAATACTATGCTGAGAAGTGAAGTGAAATCAAATTCAAGAAATTCAATCTAATTTGGAAGTTAAAAATCCTGGAATGTATCAGCGATATCAGGCGACTCCGGTTTGGCCGGATTTTTGATTAATCAGAAAAATTTCCAAAAATATGCTAAACTAGAAAATATGATTTTAAAGAATAATTTGAAAGCAGAATCTAGAAATTCTACTCCATTTTTTATTATCGCTATCGGTCGACCCCGAATTTGAAGAGTTTTCAAAATAATCTAGAAAATTTTCAGAAAATTCTAAAAAGTCTAAAATATTAGGAAATAATATCTAGAACTGAAAGCGGTTCAGTCTAATTATCAAAAAAGTCAAATCAAATTTGTACGTCATATCAGTACTGATACTGTGATACATACATTTAGGATCGAGGGTTGCATCCTCTATCAATCCCTATCGCTTGTATGTCCCAAAGTAGGAGCGTCCCCCACTCATAGTTGGCAATGCAAGCACTAGCCTACAGGCTCCCTTCTTGATTAGCCTACAGGAATTGAAATCCTCCGTTGTGGGAGTGTCAACCACTCGAAGCCCCTGCCATGTTGATGGGAGTGTCCCCCATCAGTCCATGTCGCTTGTACGCCCCGAAGTGAGAGTGTCCCCCATTCGGAGTCGACAACGCAAGTACCAACCTACGGACTCTCTTCTCAATTAGCCTACGGGAATCGGAATCCTCCAGTGTGGGGGTGAACTTGGAGTCCCTGCCATGCTGATGGGAGTGTCCCCTATCAATCCCTATCGCTTGTATGTCTCAAAATGGAAATATCCCCCACTAGGAGTCGGCAACGCAAGCACCGACCTACGGGACCCCTGCTCGATTAGCTATAGGAATCAAAATCCTCTACTGCGGGAGCATCCCTCCACTTGGATACCTAGATTGCCACTTCGCTGCTGGGATTTTCCCTTATCAAAATTGACGCATCCAATCTGTTGTTGGGTTGCATCCTCACAACAGGCCCTTTTTAAACTTATAGGCAAACATTCCGAAAAGTCTATAGTTGTACGAAACATATGGTATTATATGAGGGTTTCTTTGTTTGGATAATCCCCTCGACGTACTAGTTTCATGTGATTAAAAGCTAGAGAAATCAAATATGTCAGAGAGACACTCCACATATGTATTATCCGAACACCACTTTTGTGAATTATGTATGCATGTGTTACTCATTCTGAAACGACATGGTTGTGTATGTTTCATCTATAACTGTACGAGACACATAGTATATACATGACAGTTTCCTTATTTGGATTATCCCCTTGACGTATTAGTTTCGCACAGTTAAATTTCAGGATACATAGTCCTGTAGGTCCATTCTATTTAATTAACTCCCTTTGTTCTCTTATTTGTATTGCATCCAACATTTAGTTCAAATTGCACCATGGCATGCTTTTATGCACATCACCCCTCCTCTCTGGGATTTCTCCCACTCGTAGCCCTACCAAATCCCACACTCTACTACTGAGATTTCCCCCACTCAAAGGTCCAACTCTGCTATAGAGATTTTTCCCTCTTAGAGTCCCGAACATTTATGTTGATCGGTCACACCTCCACTCAGAAGCACACGTGAATCTAACACTGCTGCTGGAATTTTTTCCCACTCGGAGGCTAAAAATTTGTAGGTACCGCTGATGAGGCTACCCCCATTCGGGAACAATTCTTCAAACTTACCAAACCATTCTCGTGCCAAATCAAACACTCCGGGATCAAAATGCCAGCACTCCGAAGAATGTATGGACACACCAATTCCTAAAGCCAATGGTACAATAAGTCAAGCAAGATCCAAAGAAACATTACCTTTCCCAAAGAAGTATACATATATTTATTCCAAGTCATTCCATCTTGAATACATCAATTCAAATACACACTTGGTTGAAATCACCTAGAGGGGGTGAATAGGTGACTAGCTAATCTAATGATGAATTAATGCAGAATTAAAACTATTTATGCAAACTAAAAATTCTTAAGCTAAACACACCAAGTATAACACAAGAGTGAAGCCGAATTCTCAGAGAAGGGCTCTGGACTATCCCCACAAGATTCCTCTAGATAAGAGTTAAGGTGCCGCTATCGCTCTCTTGGTTGAATACAAGTGTGAGCAAACAGTCTCCAAGCATATATCGATTTAAGCACAAATAAATCAAGCAAGTAAAGATAAAGGCAATGTAAGCAAGTAAGATATAAACACAAGTGAGAGATAGAGAGAGAGCAATCGCAAACACGGGAGAATTATTTCGAGGTTCGAGCACCCTTGCTCTACGTCCCCGCCTTCAACGCTATGAAAGATTTTCACTATAAACCTATCCCACCGGATCACTCGGTGCCGCAACACCTACAACGAGTTCACACTAGAACTCCTTGGACTCACTAGTCCCTCTCTTGTTCCCGCAAGAACTACACACTGTAAGCACACTAGCCTGACGAGGCCGCACCTCTACACCGAGCTCTCACTAGTGTTGGCCCAGAAGCCTTCCACTCTAGTTTTGATGATTATTAACTCATGTAGTTATAGTTTACTAATAATCTTGTGATGTTTAGTTTCAGATACTTAACCAAGATATTAGTAGGTGATTAGCTTCAACAAAGGTGTTTTGGAGCTTTCACATGGTGATTCAAGAGCCCGAGCGTCAAAGTTCATATCTAGCACTCATTGGAGTCAAGCTCAGTGGATCACGTTTGGATCGAGTCGACTTGGAGACGGCGCTCTACAAGAAGACTTCGGTACATAGTTTAGTTTATTATTTAGATCCATTTGTAAAGATTAGATAGTGTGATATGCTCAAGTTCACAACACACACACTTGTTTAAAGTTTCATGTTTCGGTTTTCGGTTTTTGGTTTAACCGATCTTGGTTTTCATGAATAGATAATCAAAACAAGTTTACATGGTTTTATGTATATTAGATTTGTTCTATATACATCTATGCTTCAACTAGTTAAACAAACTTAGTTTGATAGTCTATTTCATGAGTTTGGAGTTTTGGTATTTTAACAAAACTTATTTTTGGATTTAATGTCAAAAACATTGATATATATATCTTTCATGTATATTGGATTATATCCATATACTATATGCCTCAATGTTGTTTCATATCATGTTTTTGTATTTGAATGAGTTTTGGACAAAACGATTTTCCATTTCAAAAATCCTAGTTTTGGAAAATACGGAATTTGATTTTCGGCAAAATTTCTAAGTCACAAAATGGTTCAAATTGTTTGAAATATGTGTTGAATTTTTTCACACATGTTTGTTTATCAAAGTATAATATTGAACCTATTTTTGTAGATTTTTCGTGAATTTATGAGATTTTATTTTAGATAAAAAGTCAACCTTTTAAATCCCTTAAATAACCTATCCTGGCTTCTGTCGGTCGACCGAGTCGGTCGACTGTCGTGCACAGAACGTGCACGCCAGTTTGGCTGGAGGGCCGGTCGACCGACCCGGTCGACTGACCCGGTCGACTGTCCAGAGAGCTCTGCTCTCTGGAAAGCCCCGGTCGACCGGGTCGGTCGACCGATAGAGAGCTCTGCTCTTTGTTCCAGGCCACGGTCGACCGGGCCGGTCGATCACTGCCCTAACGGTCAGAAATTTGACCGTTGGCGGTCGATCGGGCCGGTCGACCGACAACCGTCCAGGCTGCTGACTGGACCCCAACGGCAAGTTTCTTTTGGCCTATAAATTGGGGGTTTTGTGGACTGTTTTAGGTAAGATTTCTAGAGAGAAAAATTTCATACTCTTTAAGTGTTTTTCAGTAAAAAGTTTTTGGGATCAAATTCTTATTCTCTATTTATTTTTAAAGCGTTTGATATTTCAAAGAAAATAGTCTTTTGGGAATTTGTTTTTGGTCTAAAAATTCTATATCTATTTGGAGATTTTCCCAAGAGATTTTCTTTGTTCAAAACACTTTGTTTTCTCATACTTGAGCTTATCATTCTATCCTCTCTATAGGATCTTTGTTTTGTGGGAAAAGAAATTGGTTTGTGGTCTTTTGATCACTAAGTTGTAAACCCTCCTACTTTGTGCTATCCCTCTTGTGTAGAGGTTGATTTTTAGAGTGGTGGCTTTGTGCCCTATCCCTCTAGTGAGAGGTTGATTGGTTGTTTGGCTTTGTGCCTATCCCTCATTTGTGAGGTTGATTTTGTGTGGCTTTGTGCCTAGCCTCTAAGTGTAGAGGTTGTGTTTGTAATTGAGAGAGGAGTTGTGTACTCCCGGTTGTATTGCCCCAAATCCTCAGTGGAGGTTCCCTGTGTGGGAGTCCTATGTGGACAAGTTAGTGAAAATCCTTCTGTGTGAAGGCGGGGACGTAGAGCTGTGTGCTCGAACTTCGAAACATATCCGTGTGTTAGCGATTGATCCACTTTCTAAACTCTATCTCTATTACTTTGTGCCTTGCATCATTCATATTGTCATATCACTCTTATATGCTTGGTTGTGTTTGTTTGTGTGCCTCACTTCTGTTTAACCACGAGAGCTTCATATAGCACCTCAACTCTTATTCAGAGGAATCAAGAGGAGTTAGTCCAGAGCCCTTCACCGGGAATTTGGCTACACTCGTTGGTTACATTAAGTGTGTTGCAATTTAGTTTTAATTTTCGCATTTTGTTCATTAGATTAGCCGTATACCTATTCACCCCCCTCTAGGTGTACTTATAATAGGTATCAGAGCCTACGCTCCTGATATTAGGTTTAACCACCTAGGAGTGTGATCTTAGTTTTGCTAATCTAGATTTGCATTTGCATATAATTGTTTGCACACACTCATGGACTTCATGACCCCACCTATGTTTGATACTTCCAACATTGTTGTTTGGAAGGCTATGATGTCCATGTACTTGAAAACCCTAGGCTTGCATGTTTTCCTTGCCGCTACCAAGAAATCCTATCTTGTTAATAGCAAGCATATAGAGGCCAATGCACAAGCCCTTGAGGCACTTAGAAGCACGCTTAACAAAGGATATTTGTACTTAGTTTCTAACTGTGATTCTGCCTTTGCAGTGTGGAACACGTTGACCTCCTCCAAGCTTTAATTGTCAATCCAAATGGAGGATGAATCTAGTGGAGAATCTGAGCAACAATGCTACATGGTCTAAGGGAATGACTCCCTTGAGGTATATTCGGAATCTCAATTAGATGGTGATGATGCTAGTTCTTCTTGTGATGATTATGTTGATCCAAATATTTTGAATGAAGAACTATCAATTGTATGTGAAAAATTGCTTGAAAAATATAATCTTTGGAAAAAGAAGAGTTTGAACTAAAAGAAGAAAATAAGGATTTGTGTTCAAAATTAGATTTGGTTTTGTAAGAAAAGGAAGAGATTTCAAGTGAACGTGACTCACTTAAATCCCAACTAGATCTTGCCCTAAAAGAAAATGAATTTTTGAAAAATAAAAATGACTGTTGAAGAAAAATGAAAACTTGTCTTCAACAGTTGATTTTGTTTTAAAAGAAAATGATTCTTTGAAAAACAAAATTATTTCTATTTCAAAAGAATTAGATTTGTTTTCTAAGAAGAATATTGTTTTGAAAAATGATATAGATTCTCATGTTTGCCATGCTAGTGTAGCTTCACATTCTAACTCACCTATTGCATGCACCTCTTCTTTAGGATTGATAATGATATTTGTATGCTTAAGAAGAGTGTTGATTGTTTGGGCTCCACTTTGAGCCATTGTGTTTTGAATCATTCACGTTTGGAATCTATGTTTCGAAAGAAACAAGTTCCTCCTATGCATGCACACAAATCACGGCATACACATTCTTCCCACGTTCACTCCCATAACACGATGTATGCTCATGTGTATACTTGTACACATTATGGACGTAAGGGCCACCTTGCTAAATTTTGCTATGATAAGATACATGATGTAAATTTAGCAACTAAATTTGTTTGGGTTAGGAAAGGAGCTAACCCCCATGGACCCAAAAGAGTGTGGGTACCAAAGACCACCCCTATGCTATTTGATGTAGGTGTGGGCTCTCGCATGACGTGAGAGCTATGGTGCCTTGAGGTGGATGCATTCCGAGCCTAAAGAGGACAATTTGGATGCATCACTTTCAAGGGAGTTTGGTGGGAGGACCACCTTATTTTGGAGACATGGAGAGTTACCCTCATCGGTTTTGGTAACGGTCTCTTACTCCTCATTTATGTTTACATGTTTTTCATGTCATTAATTTTTAGCATGTTTTGATGTTTATTGATTATTATGTTAAATGCCATGATGATTAGGCTTATGACATACATGTATAGTATTTGAGATCACCCATGTTTAATATGGACCCATATTTTGTGTTCTCTCCATAGTTTAGCTATTATGTATATCATAGTTCTAATTCATAAGCATTTGCAATAATGATCATATGATTTTTGTTTTTATTTCTATGCTTCATGTTTTGATTACTTGTTTGGATGTTAGTTTTCATTAAAACTTGGATATATACTTGTACATCTAGTGAGCCACAAATAGATTATTATATGTTTGTACTTGAATGCTCATTTGTACTTATTTGATGTACTAGTATAGCATAGTTTTGATGATTCATACATTTCGACTTGTATTCCCATTTTGTACATGTTTTTCATGTTTATATTTAACTTCATGTATATGTCTATTTTGTCTAAACTATTGGTTACACATATACATCCATGAGCCACTTGCCTTCATGCATATACTTTTGTGGACTCGTTTATGTTAGGATATGTATGTATACTTTAGTTTGTACATGACATACTACCTTGAAGGATTCTAGTTTTGATGATTTTTCATGTTTTTTTAAGAAATTTCGTATTCGAGCTTAATTGCCTATTTTCATGACTTTATATTTCACATAACTCTTATACACTCGCTTTACTTATTGTTTTCTCATGATTTAGTTGTCATGAGTATGATATGTGCTTTATAGATTTTGAGTGTTTGGTGATCATGTGATTTACATATTTTTCATAGAATATATTTTTTGTTTTATTCCTTACTTGAAGGATTTCGTACTAGTTTACAAATTTTTCTTATAACTAGTTTGTATTCTTCATTATGGTAGAGTTTTCAAACATACTATATTTTCAAACTTATTTTTGAAAACTCCTATCCATTTAAGGGCGGTTGGTTGGGCGACCATGCCTTGTATGCTTATTATTGAAAATTCTTTTAAACATGTGCATGAAATGGGTGGTAGGAAGTATGAGATATACACTTGATCTTATTATATTTTCAATTGGTATCTTTGAATCTTTTCAATTGGTATCACTATTGACATTCTTTTTGTATACTCATATATGTTCTTATATATGTATGCTTACACTTCAAATAGTATCAATTTCGATTGGTATTCAATTTTTCATACATATATATATTTTATTTGTGCTTATTATATCTCTATATCTTTGAGCACAAATTTTGGTTATGCTAAGCTTGATTTCTTAAATGACTAATTTATTTCAATTGATTATGTTTCAATTGGTATCTTATACAAGCTTATGCATCATTTTGTTTAATATTTCATAAAGGGAGAGAAAATTCTTATTTCACCTTTTAATTAGTTTTGCTTACCTTTCGTATTTTACTCTCACACTTTATGTTGAAAAATGATTGAAAAATGATATTGATTATTTTTTTTGGTATCATATGCTCATAATGAAAAATTATTTTCAATTGGTACTAATTTTTACAATTGATATCAAGATTGTCTATATGTTTTCATCTTTCAATTGATATCAAAATTTTTAGTTGAATTCTTCAACATTTGTTTTATGTACTTACAATTGGTACTTACACTTATTTTATGTACTTTCAATTGGTATGATGATGCACTAAATTGATATATATTTTTTCAATTGGTATCATAATGTTTTGATTGATTTCACCCCTTATTGATATTTTTTTGTTTAAGACAAAAAGGGAAGAACATTGTTTTATTGTTTTCTTTGGCCCTTTGTTGATGATTGACAAAAAGGGGGAGAAGTATTTGAGTTTATATGCATGTTTATTGTTTGTTTCATATTGATATCAAGAGAGTTTGTTTGATGTTTTAATGCTTTGTTGATATTGGTATGAAGAGAACATATTTTGTTGTTTTGGTTTATTGATATTAAGAACTTTTGTTAAAATTTTTATTGTTGGTATCAAGAGTCAAGAGCTTTTATTGATTATCTTTCAGTTGGTATCAAGAATTTTTATTGATTGGTCTCAAGAGCTTTTATTGCTCTTATTGATAAATTTTTCAATTGAAATTTTTATTGGTATCAAGAGTAATATTTTAAGTTTGTATTTTCAATTGATACTTAAGAACATGTTAATTTTAAACAAAAGGAAAAGTAATTTATTTTAAAAATTTGGTATCAAGAGCATGTTCATTTCATTGTTTTATGCATGTTGATGCATATTCATATTTAGTATTCATTGCATATATTTATTGTTTATTGCTATGCATGAGTTAAGGGGGAGCTTCTTGAAGCTTAACTTTAATCCATGCATATATAATTCCATGAGTTTTGTCATCATCAAAAAGGGGAGATTGTTGGCCCAGAAGCCTTCCACTCTAGTTTTGATGATGATTAACTCATGTAGTTATAGTTTACTAATAATCTTGTGATGTTTAATTTCAGATACTTAACCAAGATATTAGTAGGTGATTAGCTTCAACAAAGGTGTTTTGTAGCTTTCACATGGTGATTCAAGAGCCCGAGCGTCAAAGTTCATATCTAGCACTCATTGGAGTCAAGCTCGGTGGATCACGTTTGGATCGAGTCGACTCGGAGACGGCGCTCTACAAGAAGACTTCGGTACATAGTTTAGTTTATTATTTAGATCCATTTGTAAAGATTAGATAGTGTGATATGCTCAAGTTCACAACACACACACTTGTTTAAAGTTTCATGTTTCGATTTTCGATTTTTGGTTTAACAGATCTTGGTTTTCATGAATAGATAATCAAAACAAGTTTACATGGTTTTATGTATATTAGATTTGTTCTATATACATCTATGCTTCAACTAGTTAAACAAACTTAGTTTGATAGTCTATTTCATGAGTTTGGAGTTTTGGTATTTTAACAAAACTTATTTTTGGATTTAATGTCAAAAACATTGATATATATATATATATATATATATATATATATATATATATATATATATATATATATATATATATATATATATATATATCTTTCATGTATATTGGAATATATCAATATACTATATGCCTCAATGTTGTTTCATATCATATTTTTGTATTTTAATGAGTTTTGGACAAAACGATTTTCCATTTCAAAAATCCTAGTTTTGAAAAATACAGAATTTGATTTTCGGCAAAATTTCTAAGTCACAAAAATGGTTCAAATTGTTTGAAATATGTGTTAAATTTTTCCACACATGTTTGTTTATCAAAGTATAATATTGAACCTATTTTTGTAGATTTTTCGTGAATTTATAGGATTTTATTTTAGATAAAAAGTTAACCTTTTAAATCCCTTAAATACCTGTCCTGGCTTCTGCCGGTCGACCGGACCGGTCGACCGAGCTAGGAGTCGGTCGACCGATGTGCACAGAACGTGCACGCCAGTTTGGCTGGAGGGCCGGTCGACCGACCCGGTCGACCGTCCAGAGAGCTCTGCTCTCTGGAAAGCCACGGTCGACTGGGTCGGTCGACCGGCAGAGAGCTCTGCTCTCTGTTCCAGGCCACAGTCGACCGGGCCGGTCGACCGTTGCCCTAACGGTCAGAAATTTGACCATTGGCGGTCGACCGGGCTGGTCAACCGACAGCCGTCCAGGCTGCTGACTGGACCCCTACGGCTAGTTTTCTTTTGGCCTAAAAATTGGGGGTTTTGTGGACTGTTTTAGGTAAGATTTCTAGAGAGAAAAATTTCATACTCTTTAAGTGTTTTTCAGCAAAAAATTTTTGGGATCAAAATTCTTATTCTCTATTTATTTTTAAAGTGTTTGATATTTCAAAGAAAATAGTCTTTTGAAAATTTGTTTTTGGTCTAAAAATTCTATATCTATTTGGAGATTTTCCCAAGTGATTTATTTGTTCAAAATACTTTGTTTTCTCACACTTGAGCTTATCATCCTATCCTCTCTATAAGATCTTTGTTTTGTGAGAAAAGAAATTGGTTTGTGGTCTTTTGATCACTAAGTTGTAAACCCTCCTACTTTGTGTTATCCCTCTTGTGTAGAGGTTGATTTTTGGAGTGGTGGCTTTGTGCCCTATCCCTCTAGTGAGAGGTTGATTGGTTATTTGGCTTTGTGCCTATCCCTCATTTGTGAGGTTGATTTTGTGTGGCTTTGTGCCTAACCTCTAAGTGTAGAGGTTGTGTTTATAATTGAGAGGAGCTGTGTACTCCCGGTTATATTGCCCCAAATTCTCAGTGGAGGTTCCCTGTGTGGGAGTCCTTTGTGGACAAGTTAGTGGAAATCCTTTTGTGTGAAGGCGGGGATGTAGAGCTGTGTGCTCAAACCTCGAAACATATCTGTGTGTTAGCGATTGATCCATTTTCTCTAAACTCTCTCTATTACTTTGTGCCTTGCATCATTCATATTGTCATATCACTCTTATATGCTTGGTTATGTTTGTTTTTGTGCCTCACTTGTGTTTAACCACGAGAGCTTCATATAGCACCTCAACTCTTATTCAGAGGAATCAAGAGGAGTTAGTCCAGAGCCCTTCACCGGAATTCGGCTACACTCGTTGGTTGCATTAAGTGTGTTGCAATTTAGTTTTAATTTTCGCATTTTGTTCATTAGATTAGCCGTACACCTATTCACCCCCCCTCTAGGTGTACTTACAACTAGAACTCGAAACAACGCGAACCTGCAAGTCCGCCTCCTCAAATACAAGAATGAATACTTGGTGATCTAAACACTTTGATCCCCTAAAATAACTCTCACAACAACTCTCCTATAGGATGGATTTTGCAATGGATAGCTCAAGTGTGTGTGAGAAAAACTTGGATTGATTTGGTGGTTAAAAAACTAAAGAAATTTCTTTTTCAAAACACTCTTCAAAAATCTCCTTTTGATATGGAAGTATTTGGCTCTAAAACAAGTGGAGATAAACATATAGAAATGTATGAAAAACTAGCTTAAAAACCCACTTAAAATCTTGTTGAAAACAGTCCAAGAGAACCCCTTTTATAGGCTTCAAAAATGTGGCTGTTGGAGGCCAACTCAGCAGTCTGGACTGCTAGCAGTCGATCGCCCGGTCGACCAGCCAACGGTCAAATTTCTGACCGTTGTGCCAGCAGTCGACCGGCCGGTCGACTGTGTCCTGGATACAGAGAGCAGTAGCTCTCTGCTAGTCGACCGCCCGGTCGACTAGGGCCATTTCTAGAGAGCAGAGCTCTCTGGCGGTCGACCGGGTCGGTCGACCGACCCTCCAGCCAAACAGACCGTGCACGTTTGTGCATGTCGGTCGACCACCCAGTCGATCGACCTCTGGCATGATCGACCGTGCGGTCTACCGGCAGAAGGCCAGAAACAGGTTTTTAGGGATTTAAAACTCGGTCTTTTTACCTTCAATAAGATCCCATAAATTTTCATAAATTCTACAAAAATAAGTTCATTAATATACTTTGATATACAAACATGTTTGAGTAAAAATAAAAATATGTTACAAATATTTTGAACTATTTTTGTAAATTGGAAGTTTTGTCTTTAACAAAAATCTATATTTTCCAAAATCGATTTTTTCAAAACTTCTCCAAATACAAAAATAAGATATTCTAAACAATTTTAAAGCTTAGTGTGTATGGATTTGATCCACTGCACATATATGAAGAAATATCAATGTTTTTGACATTAAGCTCTAATTTAAGTTTTGATAAAAACATACGTATATTTTAAAACTTAAAAACCAAACCGGTATTGTCCGAAATGAAAACTCTTTTATGAAAACACATCTAAATCTTTTGTGTGAGTGTATATGATACTTGAGTAATCCACCAACTAATCTATCATTTACGTTTTATCTAAAATAAAATCTTGACACAAGTCTTCTTGGAAATCTTCTCATGAAGGTCTTCTTCTCCTTCTTGACTTGGTCCAAACCTTGATCTAATGAGCTAGACTCCTCTTGAGTACTTGATGTGATCTTGATGCACAAGTTCTTGAATCAACACGTGCTAGCTCCAAAACTTAACGTTAAATCCTTTGTTGAAGCTAAACACATCCTAAGATCTTGATCAAATATCTGACACTAATTAAACACAAGATCGTTAGTACTATAACTCCATGAGTTAATCATCAAAAAAACTAGAGCGATATGCCTTAGGGCCAACAATCTCCCCCTTTTGATGATGACAAAACTCATTAGGTTATATATGCATGGATTAAAGTTAAGTTTCATAAAAGCTCCCCTTAAATCATGCATAACAATAAACAAATAGATATTCAGTGAAGTGCATAAAACTAAACAACTATATATGCATAAATAAGGTGAGAGAAACATGCATAAACCAAAAGTTGTTTCCCAAAAGCCTTCTCGCCCTTTTGTTTAAACTTTCAAAATCCTTCTCCCCATTTTGTATAAACATAACATCATATAGGACATGCATAAAACTCAATATATGCAAAAACACAAATATGCATATATAAACTCTATAAACTCAAAATCATTCTCCCCCTTTTTGTCAATCATTAACAAATGGGTGAAAAATAAATCCATAATAAGGATATATATGCGATATATATTCATGAAGAGGAAGACGTAAAGTTAGCTTCCCTGCATACATGCATTACATGAAAAAGGGATGACAAAATCCGAACTCACATAAAGCATAATATACAATGCATAAGTGGGATATTAAGCTCCCCTTACACACGTGTATCATATAAAGAAGAGATGTCAAGCTCCTCAGTATAAGATACACTCAACATGAATCTACATATAGAAGAGATGTTAAGCTCCCCTTGCATATAGGCAATACATGTCAAGATATTTTTAAATCACTTTAAAACAAATTTTGAAATCTCTTAAATCAATTTTGAATACCGTTTGTAAATAAACAAAAATTTAAGATATCACAAGATTTTTTATATCATTTGAAATTGGAAAATTTTTTTTGATACCAATTGAAATTAAAACATTTGTAAATTTTGATACCAATGAAAGTAAAGTATTTTATATTTTGATACCAATTGAAATACATGGTAAATTTTGATACAAAAAAGTAAAACATTTGTGATACCAATTGAAATTTAAACCCAATTGGAAATCGAAATATATTGATACCAATTGAAGTATATTGTAAATTTTGATATCAATAAAAATACCAATTGAAAATAATGCATAAGCTCATTAAAATACCAATTGAGATCCTAATTGTAAATAACCAAAATTTACCAATTGAAATCAAGATTTAAATCAAGCTTAGCATAAACATAATTTGTGCTTTAAACATGTAAATATATTATAAATCAAGCACAATCAAATCATATATATATATATATATATATATATATATATATTATATATATATATATATATATATATATATATATATATATATATATGAAAATAAAAATACAAATAGAAATTGATATTCTTTGAATTATGAAGCATACATATATAGAAAATAAAATATGAGTATATAAAAAAATATCAATTGTGATACCAATTGAAAATATGATGAAAATCAAGTGTATAACTCATAATTATCCACCCTTTTCATGCACATGATAAAAAGATTTTCAATAAGGCTCACAAGGCAAGGTCGCCCATCCATCCACCCTTTTGGGGTAGAAGTTTTCAAAAAAAATGATTTAAAAATAGTTGTAAATTGAAAACACTACCAAATGAAAAATAAATAACTAGTTTAAAGTAATTTTTGAAAAACTAGTTAAAGATCCTTCAATTATGAAAATAAATCATATATATCTCATGAATTATACTAAATACATAAAAGTTGACACTCGAAATCTATAAAGCTCAAAAATGTGCTCAAGAAACAAAGTCATGAGTAAACAAAGAAATAATATGAGTGCACAAGTATCATGTGAATAGATATTCATGAAAATAGTCAATGAGACTCAAAAACATCAAACAAGAAATTCTTTTATCAAAAACATGAAAATCATAAAAATTTATTTTTCATTTAAAAACCAACTTTAAGGTTTATGTATGATTTATCAAAACTAACAATATACATACATATCCTAAACACAAATGAGTGCATAATGTAATTTGTATGAAGGCAAGTGACTCGAGGGTATGCATGTATATTTATTAGTTTAGAAAAATAATCACATATACATGAAGCAAAACATGCACAAAAATAGGCAAAATAAGTATAAACGAAAGTATCATCAAAACTAGGTTATACATGTACATGTAATGAGTACAAATGAGCAATGAGGCACAAACATCTAATAATCAAGTGTATCTCACTGTTTGTACAAATACAGACACAAGTTTTAACGAAGGCTACATCTAAACAAGTATTTACCACATGAAGTACAATATCAAAAACATGCTAAAAACATATATATCAAAGCACGTAAACTAAAATAGGAGTTTAGAAATAGTTACCAAAACCACAAGCCTTATTCTCTAAGTCTTCAAAACATGGTGGTCCTCCCACCAAACTTTCTTGATAGTGGTGCATTAATTTGTAGTGTTCATTTGATCCCATGCATACACCACCAAGGCACCAATTTTCTCACGTCATGTGAGAACCCACACCTACATCAAACATAAGAGGTGGGGACTTTGCTACCCATTTTCTGTTGGGTCCACGGGGGTTAGCATTTTTTGGAACTCAAATATTTTTATTAGCAAAATTAATATGGTATATCTTATCAAAACAAAACTTTGCTAAATGGCCTTTGCGGCTGCAATGTGTATACTTGTTCACTCTAGTATGCACATGAGAATGAGTGTGATCATGATGTGCAAAGTGTGCATATGTGTGCCGTGGGTGATGTGCATGTACATGTGGAGCTTGTTTCTTTTGAAATAAGGTTTTCAATTTATTATGATTAAATGCACAATTGCTCAAAGTTGAGCTCAAACAATCTATTCTATTTTTTAAAAATTTAATCTCATTTTTATCAATGGTGGCATGAAAAGCATGGTGAGAAAGAGAATCACACTCTTTTTCTTTTTAGAAACATTTTCCTTTCTTTTTCAACAATTTTTTTTCAAAGAGTTGTTTTCATTTATGCAATCTCTTTTTCTTTTTTCACCAAATTAATTTTATTTTCAAGAAATTATTTCCTTCACAGAGATCATTTAATTTAGAAAACAAGAAAATATTCTCCTTTTTCAAATCTTCATTTTCTTTTGAAATGTTTTCAAATTTATTTTGAAAAGAATCTTTTTCTTCTAAAATAGAATCATATTTCTTTTTCAATTTCTTATTATGATTTTTGAGCAAATCGTATTTTTCGAGAAGTTGTTGACAAAAAGAAGTAAGATCATTATAAGACATGTCAACATCCTCATCAAGCTCGGATTTAGAATTTACCTCAAGGGGTTTATCCCCTTGGACCATATAGCACAAGTTGGAAGCATCACTTCCATCATCCAAGTTGCTCCCTGCATAGTATTACTCTTGTTCGCCAAGAGAGACAACAGTGTTCCATACTACAAAAGCCGAATCAAAGTTAGAAAAGCTAGATAAATATTCATCATTTAGGGTTGACTTTAAAGCATGGATGGCTTTTGCATTATCCTCTAGATGTTTGCCATTTAAACAATAAGAGTCTTTAATAGTTGCAAAATAAACATGAATCCCTAAGGCTTTGAGGTACATAGACATCTTAACTTTCCAAGTTTGGATGTTAAGAATGTCAAACATGGGAGGTGACATGAAATCCATGTGTGTGTACAAATATTATGATTAGCTATAAATAAGGATCTTTAACTCTAGGTTGTTAGACCCAAATCAAGAGCACCAAGATCTGATACCAATTGAAATCACCTAGAGGGGGGAATAGATGACTAGCTAATCTAATGGCGAATTAATGCGGAATTAAAACTATTTATGCAAACTAAAAATGCTTAAGCTAAATATACTAAGTATAACACAAGAGTGTAGCCGAATTCCCGGTGAAGGGCTCTGGACTATCTCCTCAAGATTCCTCTAGATAAGAGTTGAGGTGCCGCTATGGCTCTCTTAGTTGAATACAAGTGTGAGCAAACGGTCTCCAAGCATATATCGATTTAAGCACAAATATATCAAGCAAGTAAAGATAAAGGCAATGTAAGCAAGCAAGATATAAACACAAGTGAAAGATAAAGAGAGAGTAATCGCAAACATGGGAGAATTGTTTCGAGGTTCGAGCACCCTTGCTCTACGTCCCCGCCTTCAACACTACGAAGGATTTTCACTATAAACCGATCCCACCGGATCACTTGGTGCCACAACACCTACAACGAGTTCACACTAGAACTCCTTGGACTCACTAGTCCCTCTCTTGTTCCCGCAAGAACTACACACCGCAAGCACACTAGCTTGCCGAGGCCGCACCTCTACACCGAGCTCTCACTAAAACTCGAAACAACGCGAACCCGCAAGTCCACCTCCTCAAATACAAGAATGAACACTTGGTGATCTAAACAATTTGATCACCTAAAAAAACTCTCACAACAACTCTCCTATAGGATGGATTTAGCAATGGATAGCTCAAGTGTGTGAGAAAACTTGAATTGATTTGGCGGTGAAAAACTCAAGAAATTTCTTTTCAAAATACTCTTCAAAAACTCTCCTTTTGATATTGAGGTATTTGGCTCTAAAATAAGTGGAGATAAACACTTAAAAGTGTATGAAAAACTAGCTTAAAAACTCACTTAAAATCTTGTTGAAAACAGTCCAAGAGAAGCCACTTTTATAGGCTTCAAAAATGTGGCCGTTGGAGGTTAACTCAGCAGTCTGGACTGCTGGCGGTCGACCGCCCGGTCGACCGTGGCCTAGATACAGAGAGCAGTAGCTCTCTGTCGGTCGACCGCCCGGTCGACCGGGGCCATTTCCAGAGAGCAGAGCTCTCTGGTGGTCGACCGGGTCGGTCGACGGCCCCCCAGCCAAACAGGTCGTGCATGTTTGTGCACGTCGGTCGACCGCCCGGTCAACCGACTCTGGCACGATCGACCGTGCGGTCGACCAGCAGAAGACCAAAAACATGTTTTTGAGGATTTAAAACTCGGTCTTTTTACCTTCAATAAAATCCCATACATTTTCATAAAATCTACAAAAATAAGTTCATTAATATACTTTGATATACAAACATGTTTGAGTAAAAATAAAAACATGTTACAAATATTTTGAACTATTTTTGTAAAATGGAAGTTTTGTCTTTAAACAAAAATCTGTATTTTTCAAAATCAATTTTTCCAAAACTTCTCCAAACAAAAACAAGATATTCTAAACATTTTTAAACCTTAGTATGTATGGATATGATCCACTACACATATATGAAGAAATATCAATATTTTTGACATTAAGTTCTAATTTAAGTTTTGATAAAACACATGTATATTTTGAAACTTAAAAACCAAACCAGTATTTTCCAAAATGAAAACTCTTTTATTAAGACACATCTAAATATTTGCGTGAGTGTATATGATACTTGAGCAATCCACCAACTAATCTATCCTTTACATTTTATCTTAAAAAAAAAATCTTGACACTTACAAACATGACACAAGTCTTCTTGGAAATCTTCTCTTGAAGGTCTTCTTCTCCTTCTTGACTTGGTCCAAACCTTGATCCAATGAGTTAGACTCCAATTGAGTACTTGATGTGATCTTGATGCACAAACTCTTGAATCAATACGTGTTAGTTCTAAAACTTGATGTTAAATCCTTTGTTGAAGCAAAACACTAATTAAGATCTTGATCAAATATCTGATACTAATTAAACACAAGATCATTAGTACTATAACTCCATGAGTTAATCATCATTAAAACTAGAGCGATAGGCCTTTGGGCCAACTTTGGTTACATCTAACAAGAGTAATTCAAGTTGTATTGTGTTTAGTTTTTTTGAAAAGAAATACAAATGATCCAGCTTCTGCCCATCCAATCCTACCACCATCAAACAGGTTCTCAATGCTGAAGCAAACAAAGGTCTGCTTATCAAAGAGCACTTCACGAAGGCACGACCATTTCACACTATCATCCAAAGGCCCCAGAAGAAGCTCCGTGGGGCTACTCACAGAAGAGATCCTTTAGATGAAGAATTTTCTGCTTTCCGCCCAAAATCGAGAACTCCCAGGAAGCCTATACCCAGTCATCATAAAGTCGGGAAACAAATGACCCCAGTCACAGGTTTGGAGCCAGTCCTATCGATCGACACACCAGCTGTCCAGCAACCATGCAATCCCTAGAAAAATCAAGGAAATTCACATTTATAATTCAAATCTCGCTTTGCTCAGACATCTAGAAGAATTAAAGACAAATCCTACCAACTCCACTCTTTCGCTTCCCTTGGCACTCCGACAAGCGAAAGATCAGGGGGCACTTGTAGTGTTCAAAAATTGTCTACCATCAAGATGTTGGCACGTATCCAAGTGACCATCCACCCCATTCGAGGCGATCATGCCATCCAGCTCATTCAATATACTTCAACATTCCAAATCTTCCCGAAGCTACCTCCCATCCCAGAGAGATCCTTCTGAGGCCACCTATGATCCAGTGTTCCTGATGTCATCATGGGGTTTCCAAGGAAAAACAATCAAGATTTCCGCCTAAATCCACACCACTCCATCTTCCCCCACGTTGAAGATGTATAACGGCCCTGCATTAAGAGTAGGTTGTTAAAGAAGGAAGCTAGTTTTGCTGCATGAGATCCTAATAGTCCAGCGCCTAAAATTAATGCCGTTATAACCAACCATTAAACATTTAGATCATGCAGTTATGAAAAACTTACCAACTATTGCAGAGAATACATACAGATCGCCTTTTCCAACGAATGAAAGGAAGAGAAAGACCGGTCCAGACAACCTTCACCTTGAAGAAATCCTTCATCCTTCTTCCTTGACCTAAGAGTCACTATAAAAAGCCTTGTAGAGAATCCTTGTAATTGAGTACCAGAGATTATTGTAGAATTCTCTACCTCGTCCACATGGTTTTTCCCGCGTTGGATTTTCACGTAAAAATATTGTATCACTGCCTATCATTTGTGTTGTGATATTGACTTTACACATTAATCTCTTAATCTCTTCGCTTGTGGTGTGTGATCGACCGCCTGATAATATGCAGCAAAAAATTTCCCCCACACAAGTATTGACATATTGCCACGTTCCACAATGTCGATTCTGGGAACAACAATTTGTATCCAAGCATACCAATTCCGTGCGCCATAACACAATACGATGTATGCGTATGAACATGTTCCCAATGTCTTGTTCTTATTTAATTGGAAATGATGTTTCTATGTATAAGAAAATTGTAAGGGAAAATTGTCTTTAATCCACTAGGAATCTTTCCTGTTCCTCCCATCTCCTCTACCTTTTTTCCTTTATAAAAGTCCCATATTAAGTTTCTGGTGTACTTAGAACCTTGTCCCACAAAAAAAAAAAAAAAAAAAAAAAAGAGGTACAAAGTATTTTCATACCCTTGTATCGCCTTTGAAATGGGACAGATCAACCTCACACAAGCGAAATTTTTGAGATGCATTAAATACGTATAACGTGCTAAAAAGGTGTAGCCCCATATAAAGTCTTTAATAATATTTGATTTTGTGAGATTTAAGACTGCAATAACATTTGATATTCCTAATTTTAGACCTTTAACATACTTTATATGAAAAAGTGTGTATTTTTAAGTTAATTTTGTTTATATTTTTTTTATAATATTTGAATAGGGAAATTAAAATAATGTATCTTCTATTTCATATATGAGAAAATATATTGAGAAATGTTTTTTTTTTTAAGATGGAGCAAGTACAATGTAAAAAAATTCTTGTAAAAACAATTATAGTAGACTATTGGATTTTTCTCTCTTAGGCTAATACTTTTTTCTTTTTTTTATAGATATAATTTTCTGAATTGTTTTATTGCAATAGCGTTTCCATAAGTGTCTACACTAATTTGAAAATCAACAAATATATTGAAGTAAAGGTAATGTTTTATGAAAATGTAGACATAATTGAATTAAAAAAGAAGATAAACTTATATAACAAATACTGATTATATGAAAAGTTACAACAAGCAAATGTGAACAGTTTATACGAAAGGCATATATATTAAACTAAAAATTGAACATTTTTACACAAAAAATTGGCATGCGGAGCTAATTTGAAATTAGGACAACTTTTTATGAAAGAAAAGGTTGACCTACTGGCAGTATCCAAAAATCTATAAATTTTTTGACCCAGATGGGGAAGCGAAGAAGAGAGCGACGCTGCTGGATACTGTATTAGCGCTGACGAACCCTAAAGACGCCTTTAGGTAAGAGATAATTACTCGAATTACGAGCAAGCGATCCGAATCCACGAGCTAAAGAGAATAACTCAAAACCACGAGTAATTTGAGAGTGAAATCAATTGAAATTGGATGATAAAGACTCTAAGATACAATGACCTTATATAGGTAAATAAAAGAAGAACACTTCTCTAACTAAGAAATTAAAATAAAGAAATAAAATAAAAAAATTGGAATCCAAAACGAATTCAGAAAACAACTCTTAAAACAAACTAAAAAACTCTTGTACGCAGTTGGCCTGTCGATAGGTGAAGAGTCTTGTCGGCATGATTGTAATTTTCTGACTTTCTGTAAAAACACATCAACAGCTTAAAGAAAACTTTCGACAGAACTGTAAACTTCTGAGTTTCTATAAAAACTTGCAGACAAGTAAAGAAAGCTGTCGATAAATAACTTAAATCTATCGTTCTCATCTTAATCTCCTGCGTCATGTTTTGTAATCATTTATTAGTAGCTTTTTTGCAGTTCACTAGTGCATCACTTGAGCTAGTTGTTATTTAGGGCCTGTTTGTTTCGTTGCAAAACGTCGCAAGTCGTAAGTCGTAAAATGAGAATGGAAAAAGTGAACTGTAGCAGAGAAAATATATTGTGTTTTACAGTGTTTGGTTGATAAAGTGAAGTGTAAATGGAAAAGTATATTGTGTTTTACGGTGTTTGGTTCATAAAGTGAAAGTGTAAATGGTAAAGTATATTGTGTTTTACGGTGTTTGGTTGGTAATGTAAAAGTGTAAGTGAAAAAGTTGACCACAAAATTAACTGTAGCAGTGATTTAAATATTATAAATACTATTAAATTAAATCTACTATTGCAAATTAAATTGTATTAATAAATTTGAGATAAAAATTAATAATCTTAATATTTTATTTATAACAATAATATTAATAAAATATTAGTATAAATAGTAAAATATTACTAAAATATTAACTAATAAATAATATAAAATTTTAAGAAAATCTAAAGAACATTAATAAAATTTTAAGAATACTAATAAAATATAAATTAAAAATCTTACAAAAATAATAAAATATAGTTATAATATTATAATATTAAAAATACTTGAAAATTATTATAATATAAATTTTATTATAATATTATTGTAATATTATAGAAATATAAAATTAACAAAGTAAAATATAATTATAATTTAATAATAAATTATCATTATAGTATTATTATACTGAATTATTATTACAATATTAACATAATAAAATATTAATATAATAATAAAATATATTATGATATTAATAAAGTAATTTTTTATATTAAAAAATAAATAATTAAATATATAATAATTTTATATTAAAGTATAATATTGTTATATTAATAAAATATTACTCTAAATAAAATAATAAAAATGGAATAAGTATTAATAAAATAATAAAGTATTAAATAAAATATTAAATAAAAATATTAAATTAAAATAGTAAAATATTAATATTAAAACAATATTAAAAACAAAAAATTAAAGATTAAAAATATAAAATAATTAAATAATTAAATAAGAAATTGAACACTGTTTAAAACATTAAATATTTAATAATATTAAATTATATATTGATTATCAAGTAACTGTTTTGAACTGTAAGTGTACCAAAAGTAAGAGTTACATGACCACAAAATTAACTGTAGCAACTGCAAGTGGGAAAATATGAGTGTAAAAGTGAGATTTACATGACCACAAATTTAACTGTAGCAACTGCAAATGGGAAAAGAAGAGTTGCATTTTGCAACTTGTTTTTCAGCGAAACAAACAACGGAAAATGGAAAAGAAGTTTTACGACTTGCGTTTTGCGGCGTTTTGCGGCGAAACAAACACGCCCTTAATGAATAAAAAACATAGACTTGGGCAGAAAATTTCTCGGTCAGGGTTCCCACTCCTTTACGTTACCGCATCCTGTCGTTGTTTGACAGCGTCAATGCATTACCTCACTACTATGTACGTCATACTATGACGTCATTGCCATTGTTATCTGGATAGTGATGCCTGCTTAGTATTTCAACATAAAATAACTTAAAAGACATATAGCTCTCTTGTCTTGGAAGCTGTTTAAGAATAATAAAGATTCTACTTTGCTAATCTAATGTGGGTCAGAATCTGAACATCTCCTGTAGCGCGTGCATGGATCCCGATTAAAAATTAGAAATCTGAGCTCGTGCCGTGTCCATGTCCATTAGAAATTCACAAAATTTATTGAGAGCGGGCTCCATATACAATAACAATTCCAAACTATTTTCACTCCTTAGCTCAAGATTCTGCATCTCTTGCAGCGAGGGGTCACGTCTAAATTTTGGGTCTTACTATCATCATTGTGTTTTTTTTTTTTTTTTATGGATGTTACTCTTGTTGGATTTAAGTGACGTGACTGATAGAGTAAGACATTTTTTGGTTCAAAAAAGACAAATAAACAAGGCCATAGAGTCCCGTCAAGATCAATTATAACTTCATAGAATTTACGTGCTGATCAAACTTAATAATGTTTGGATCCACTGTAAGATCGAAGCTCAATAATTTATCAAATTTGGATGCTGGTGATTCGAATTTTTCTCTAAACATAACAATTTTCACTTAAATTTGAAGTTCAAGTAAAAAATATTTTTTTCCTGAAATAAGTTGCTTTGTTTTTTTTTTTTTTTGAAATATTAGCCACTAAACATATCCAAATTGCCCTATATGAAATAATTTGACACATAATAACCTTTAAATTGAACAAACTGAAATAAAACGATAAAAATATTTATTTGGGTTATATGTTATTAGATTGATCCTTGACCTATATTTTGATCCATTAATTAAGCAGTCATATTTTTGTATACCTATCTTACCCAGTAAGCCATCATGTGGACTTCAGATTCTAAACAAGAAACTTCGGTTCAAAATAGACAATGAAGTATCTAGTCATCAGGCCATCTATCACACTAATTAAGAATCATCTATTAATCAAGATAAAACAAAATTATTATAATAAAAGCATCAAATAATGCCTGGCATAGTGTGCACTAACAGATAACCCTGCGGTTATCTGTATTTAATGAATGCACTAATTGTTTATTTATATCAGTGTAAGCAATTACAATGAAGATGCCATCAGCCATCTCAAAACGAAGATGCTTAGCATCTGTGGTGCCCGTACTTTTCTTAATAGTAAACTAGTTAATCTTGCATTATACAAACATAATGTTGCTGAGCAGAGTAAGCATATCCACGTGACCTGTTTTAAATACGAACGGGAAAGAGCGCATTTATGCTTGTTGAACAAGAAATTGTTCAAGTTGTTTAAAACGCTAAGGTCAGATCTAGAATCTATGGTAAAGCACTGATTTTCGGGTTTTGTAAGTTTCAGGCCCATTAATTAAAACAAATAATTTACTCCGTCAACCCTGCTGAAACTCGTAATGCACTAGACTGTTGAAATGAGAATTCCACTAGTAAATGTTCAAGAACAACCGTGATGTCAAGGAAGAAAGCCCTGACTTTCCATTTTCTCATTTTTGATGAATACAATGTCTTCAAATCTCAGCACAGAACACTCACGTACGCCGAAATGCACAACGTGCATAATCATTGCTTGTTTATAAGTGACGAAGTTATCCCTTACATTAAGTCCGCTACATTTTACAAATTTTAAGTTTTCATAAATTTAAAAAATTGTGAATTGTCTCAACATTTTATGCTTTTTTTACAGATATCATGAAATATCATTAAGGACAGATTCTCAATGAGAGTTTTTAATTATAAATGGCTTGTTCAAAATACACAGGATAAGAAATTTCAAAGATGGCTTTTAGATCATGTAAGTATTATCAATAATTTTTATATAGTTCTACTCTAATGATTTTGTGAAATAACCTTGTTTAACTTAATAGGCTGCATGAGAAGCCATAATAGATGCAAATCTGTCAATCCTGTCTCGGTCTCTCTAATTTAAAGTCAAGATATACAAAAGATTTGATATACGAGGTTTTAAATTTCACACAAAATTATTCGAATAGTCTCACTGTATTCAGAATAGCGGAGTTGTTGTCATGGAGACAATGAAATGCGATGCAAGTGTACATGACAATGACCCAGGGAAGGAGATATTACTTATTAAGGAATGTTCAAAGATATTATTGAACTTTTTTAAATGAGGGGCGTAGGAAGATCATTCTATTTATGTGTGACTGGGTCAATAATAATAAGAACAAAACAAACAAATATGGCTTCATACTTGTTGACATTAAACGACCAAATAAGAAAACTTGTCCCTTCATTTTATCATCTTTGGTATTGCGAGCATTTTTCGTGCCGGATCCATGCGACATGCCTTGGGTGGTGCCCAATGTCACAAAACTAATGGATACCTTCGATTTAAGTGCTAAAGTAGTGAATGATTGGAGGTAATGCCCATCCGAACCAATTCTAATGTGGCGTATACTTCTACTAACGTGTTGACCCAATAGAGGAGTAACAAATATATTCTGATTTCTTTCACTTTAATTTTATTACTGAATTTTTAATGTAAGATAAAGTATTAATGTACGACTACTTTATTTTGTGTCTGGAAATGATCTAGTTGCATATATATACTTTATTTCTGGGAATAATCTACTTGCATGCATTGTATGACTGCTTAACTTTATACCATATGTACTTTATTTCTTTGTTGACTTACATATATCGATTATTCGACTGCTTAAACTTTATATCTGAATTTTAAAACTGTGAAACACAGATCTTCATCATAGCAACATCATCTTTCCGCCAGCCTAGAAGGAAAAAAACAAGCCGGTTGGCCAAATCCAGATTGACTCAGATGCTTGCTTGTTCCAAGCGCATTAGTTGGCATGTCTGTTATTGTGACGAGTTCTCTCTGGCTATGATTGGCTGATGATTGAGTCTGAATCTACACAGAAATTGTAGTTTAGAAATGAGAGATATAAATTGCTAGGTTGCTTAATATACTGCTATAGCAAGTGGCTATGCGGGTTGTGATTCAAAAGGAGGGGCTACGATGAAAGTGTTTAGTAAGTTCATTCTAAGTTACCTAAATCGGTTAAAATATTTCATCTTAGTTTTTATAAAGGAAAAAACAAGTGGTAAGAGTTAAGAAGACGAGCAGATAGAAGATGATAGAAGAAATGTTGTTAGTGATTGAAAGTGCATCTAAATTAAGTTAAAAAGAAATAAGAATAAAGAAAGAAAAAGTTTATTTCTAAACTAGAAAATGAAAAGAAAAACTAAACTATACTTACCTCTTTGGCTGATTACTTACCTTGCATCGTTGGGGAAGGCTTACCATGCATCAGAGGTGATCAACGCTTAACCCATAAGATTGAATTCAGTCCCCGTCCATATTACATCATCAAGATGAACAAGCATGAATTGATACGGACATTTAAGAGGAGGAATCCATCACCATGAGCTATCAGTGGCACTCGTAAAGGCAAGACAATTTCTATGCTACTAGATTCACTTGGATTAAATAATTGAATACAAAGAAAGCAAAGTAAAAAGAAGAAGAATAAAATAAGACTGTAACTTTGATTAAAATAGAGTAATAATAAAAGAAAAGAGAAAAGTTACGCTGGTGTCACTTTCAATACAACCTTCTTCTCTTTCTCTCATGAAACTTTTGTCTGATCTCAGTTTCATAAAAAATAAAAAATTACATAAAGAAAAACAAAAATCTAAGTTAAACTAGAAGCCTAAGCCTAATTCTAACTCTCTGCTAGAGTAGTGCCCTCTTGCCTTCTGAAATGGCAGTATTTATAGGAGAAATGTCACACCCCACTTCCTGAAATACACTGAAGTGGAGATACGATGAGAGTCGGCGACACATATACGCAAGAAAAATACCTCACGTATACGCGCTAAGCCTTAAGTAACCCAGAACAAGCTATAAATTTGAACTATAACAAAGCATGATCATTGCAATAATATATGCATATGTCCACACATGATATCAAATGAAATAAGAAATGGTATAAAAGCCAAGTCTGATATAGATGAATCAAGTAATAATCGCAGTAATAAAAAAAGGCAAGAGGGATAAGAATACCGGAATTAGGTGGAAAGAAACACATGACTCCTCGCAAAGCGCACGGTCTTATCGAATACTTGAACAATATAAGAATAGCGTCCAATATCGACCTAATGAGTGTGTGTGTAAAAAGGAAAATGCTTGTGCATATAAACAATATGTTTATATAATACTAAACAATGTGATAGTAGCAACATGTATAAACAGATAACCAACTAATAACATGACAACTGTAAACAGAAAATAATTGAATAATAACATGTCTATAGGTAAAAGAATACCATGATAGAACAACTACTGCTATCAAGATGTATAACTATATGACTCAGATCATAGTAAAACAACTACTAATATCAAAGATGTGTAACCTAGCATATGTCACTAGTCTAGTAGGTTGTTATTAACCTAACTAATGTATTACTTAGTCGTGTCCCATAGCACAGTCGTTTTCTCACATATCAAACAAAGTTATCACTATTGTAAATGCATGACAATGTAGTGCATGTGTTTTGGAAGGGTATCGTGCATGCCCGGTACCACAATCTAACACCCCTGGTGCTGAGCCAGAACAGACCGCAAGGCCCAAATAACTGAAGACCACAGCCCCACACAAAAGAATAACTGGTGTGGTGTCGTAGCCCGGGCATAGCCCTAATAAGTGAGAATTGAATAACTGAATAATAAGGTAGCCAGTACTACCTGGGTTCCCCATGGTTGGAACCTAAACTTGGTATACCATACCTAGTCCTTCCAAAATACAAGATATGCATCATCAGACAATTACCCCTGTTTCCCAGATTATGGTGTCTTTTTATATTAGCAATCAAATAATTTAAGCTATTATTAAGTTAGAATGGTGACCGGATATCTCCAACAAATGACAATGTCTATAATAGCTGATAACTGAACATCTGATAACTAACAACTAATAAATAACAACTGAATAGTCATTAACTGACATTGGATAGAGAACACTAGAGATATAGAGTCACTAGTCATGACTGGGTCAATTACAAGATTAAGTCCATTCTCAGGTATACTACAACTAATCCAAGGTCAAAAGTGGCAAATAGCAACACATGAAATGACGCAGAAAAACACTCATATTAACTACATATTTAAGATGAAAGTTTATTGATGTCTCATGAAGTGATACAGGTAATCAAATTGGTAAAATAAATTAGACGATCACATGACATGATACAGTAGCATAGAGACGCCTAAAGAAATGACAAAAGAACAAAAACTTACATGAAATGACGCGGTTTTGGAACTGAATCGCTGCCTGGTCTTCATTGCACATACCGGTACGGATCTTCGGATCATCTCATGGGTCAGTCTTCGAATCGCCAGTGCATTGGGTTCATAATGGGCACAACTCTGAATCTCCTGTTACCGAGTTCAGATCTCACGAACGAGTCCGAAACGTTGTAACACGACACCAAACACATACATATAAACCTAAATACACGCTTAACACCCATACATGGACACAGACACATATGTACATCTATATACATACATATATATACATACAAACTCACTAATAATCATGCATATATACACATATATATACACTTATATACTTATATACACACACATATATATATATACTTATATACTCACATTTAAATACACTCACACACATGAACTCACGCACATGACACCGACAAACCACACATGTACACAGGGAGGAACAGAGAGATAAAAGAGAGAGAACTCACCCATAATAAGATGTATATATCAATCATAATTTATTCACACTTTCATATTATTTCATGAACACCCCTACACATAATTATACACACCATTAAACATTGCATTATGCACATTTCATAAAATGAAAATAAGAATTAGAGAAGAAGACTCACGGCAAAAGGGTGGCTTCGGCGCACTGATGGAGGCTTTGGCGGAGGGGGCGGAGGCTGCAAAGGATGTCGATGGAAAGCTGGAGTGTTTGCGGAGAAGATCGGGATGTTGTAGAGTGGTTCCAAAGTAATCGCAGTTGCTGACGGAGGATGGAAAGGTGGCTCGGCCTAAGAAGAAGAGGAGATCACAGCCAAAAGGAGATGGTTGGTGGGACTTGCGGCCTTGTGTGCTCACGACAAGGTAAGTTGCGACTAATGGGTGATGTGCTCTGCCGAGGGCTGTGGACTTGGTGGGAGTTGCGGCAGATCATAGGGGGGTATGGTGATGTGTGTTGGTTGAAAGCAGGCCAAGGGGGGAGTATGCGCTGGGGGGTGTGCTCGGCCAATCAAGGAGGAGGCCTGGCTGTGCGCAGGTGCTGCCTTGGACAGGGGTCGGGTGGAAAGATGGTTAAGCGTGAATAGCTGTTAGGCTACAAGGGGAGAGAGGTGCTGTTGTAGCACACGGAGGGGAGTGCGCTACCAATGGCTGGTCATGATGGACGGCCAAGGGGGTTGTGCACATGGCAGGGCAAGTAGGAGATGAGGAGGCCGATGTTGTGGATGGTCCTCCATTGAGATTAGTCGAGTTGGTTGCTCCAAGAAGATGGGGAGGAGACGTGCGGTGGCTGCTGTTCTGCTGGTATACTTGCGGCCAATGGGAAGGGCAGCCATGATATAGGCTCACAGCCAGGGTGGAGAAGAAGGCTGTAGACTGCAATGGCTGGGTTGTGGGTGCTCGGCTCACCTAGGGAGGAGGCCAAGGAAGATCACGACCTGGTGGTGTCGGGTTGTGCAGGGTGTGCGGCAAGGAGGGGGCCAGGGTGAGGGTAATCTTGGATGGAGAAGCCCTGGGGATGTGCTGTGAGGCAAGATAGAGAAGAGGGGAGATTATAAATTAGGGTTTAGATTAGGATAATGAAGAGATGATCATACATAGAGGTAGATTTGGTTATTGGCTGGTGGGTTTGAAGGTTTGGATTAACGGGTCTAGTAATAAAAGAATACAATGAATATCAATAACATTATATAATAATAATAAATAGTAAAAATAATAAGCACTAATAACAATAATTAACTACACTAATAATAATAATTAAAATAACTATAACATTAGTAGTAGTAGTAATAATAATAATCAAAAGGAAACAACTATTACTAATAATCACACGTAATAGTAATAGTAATTAACAATAATAATTAACAACATCAATAATAACAACAATAATAATTAATAATAACAATCACAATAATAATAGAAATGATAATTAACAACTACCACTATCACTAATATTTATACTAATATGAAAATAAATAAATAAAATAATAGTAACACTATTGATAATTAATAATCACTAAAAATATTGATAATAATAAAACTAATAGTAAAAATAATAAATAATAATCATAATGGAAGAATAATAATAGTAATAACTATCACTAATAATATCAGTTAATAATAAGAATAATATTAGAAATAATAGCAATAAAGAACTAAAAAACTGATAAGAAATAATGGCAATAATATATGAGCCAAAATACTATTTACCATTTTAAAAATAATTTGTATATTAATAATAATAATAATAATAACTAAAAATTAAGTTCACAAATAATAAAAACCAATAAAATAAAAATAAATACTTAAAAAAATAAAAATACAATATTACTAACTACGGATATTACTAGAAATGAAGGGGAAGGAGTGTGCGAAAATAGGGGAGCAAACGCTCCCCTAGATTTAACTACCTAGCTGCGAACACGACTTTGGCCACGAAGCACGTCCTGGATCTGGCAGTGTCCAAATCCAAAGGCTTGTGTGGCTGGATGCTCTGATATCCCCTTTTATCTAATGTTTTTTCTGTTTAGAGCTCTGGATTTGGCGATATCTTGTTGATTATTCAGCTAACCAAATAGATCTTCAAAAATCTAATTTTAACTGAATTAGATCAGGATCATCTTCTCTTATATACTCTGTCTTCGGATAGAATTGCTCATAAACCTCTGAATTTGAGTAGATCTTCGTTAATTTGCTTGAGCTAAAAATTCTATCTTTAAATCTCTGTATTTAATTGTAAGGTCCCTAACTAGTAATACTGTATTTTCATTTTTCTAAAGTATTTAATTCGATTTACTGATTATTTTTATTTAATCAAGTTAAATTATTATTTTTCTTGTTAATATTATTATTGGATATGCAATTTATTTTTGAGATAGTAAATGATAATTTGGCTCTATGTATCTATTGCCATTATTTCCTATAAATATTTTTAGTTACTTGTTACTGTTATTTTATATTTATCATCATTATTATTAATTGTTATTTAATTATGACTACCATTATTTCATTAAGGTTATCATTTATTATTATTATTAGTGTTATTATTATTTTATTTAATTATGAGAATAAGTATTAGTGGTAGTAGTAATTGCTAATTATTATTTCTATTTTTATTGTTGTTGTCGTTAATTAATATTAGTATTATTATTTATCTTGATTAATTAATATTGTGATTGCTAACCTTATGATTATTTATGTCATGGTTAATTATTTTTAGTGTCATTATTAATTGTTAATATTATTATAGTTTATATTTATTTATTATTGTTGTAGTATTCTTCTTTCCTTGATCCTACCCGTTTGGATTCCATAACCCATTACCCGTTTCTATTTTCTAAATCCAAACCCACTTACCTATTTGGATCAACCCGTAAACCAATCCAACCGAAACCCATTACTAACTCCTATTCTTAAACCCTAACCTAAACAAATCCCTAAACTAATCCTCCTTCATTCACAGCCGCCATCACCAAGATCCCAGATGGCCGATCTCCTCCACCTCCATGACTGGTTTCCCTCCTCACCAGCGCCCCGTCGTTCACCACAGACCAGCAACCACCGAGCAATTTCATGAGTCCCCTTGGCTCACCCTCGTGGCAATGCACCTGCAGTTGTGGCGAGGGGTGGGTTTTCGGGGTTGTTTCCTGACTCCAGCCAAGATGCTTACACATTTTCATATCAAGGCTCCAGCCTTGCTTGCTGCATTCTTGGTTTTGCAGCTGCTCCACCAGCCAAGCAGCCTCCCACAATTGCCCTCCACAGTGAGATCCTCTCTCTTCATTTTGTACTGTGAGTGTAATGCAAATGAATGCATATATTAATTTAATGTGTAGTTGAGATTTGCATTTTTATTTATATTATGTGCATGTGGGTGCGTGGGCTAATTGAGAGTGTAATGTGAGATATACTTACAATTAAATGTGTGTTTTATTTCATGTGTGAGCACCTTACTCTGAGCTATTTTCGGCTCTCCGCGGGATGCCGTTGATCGACGTCGGCGAGCGCGAACGCACCCCACGCCCTTCATGGTGAGATGCTCTACCCAACGACACCCTCCGCGACCCCGGACGCCTCCGTCGGAGCCTCCATCGGTGCGCCGCAAGTTGCCTCGAGGTTAGCGTTATTTTCATGTATTATGGCAATATCGTAATAATTGGGAAGTTCTTATTAAATGTGTGTTTGTGTGTGCGTGAGTGTCTTTGATGGTGATATGCAAGCATGTGTATGCATGTTTGTGGATTAAATAATGTATAGGTATTTATAATTAATAATAGGTATTTATTAAATTGGATATGTTTGCATTAAATTAATGTATATAGGTATATGGGTAATTATGCATTAGTATATATGTAAGTATATAATATGTAGGCATGTTTATATACATGTATTGTTGTGTATACTTGTATACGTATGTGTACGTGGGTGTACACGTATGTGTCCGTATGCACGTGTGAGTGTTTAGCATGTATTTATATTTATTGGTATGTTCGGTTACATGTTACAGCATTTTGGATTTGTTCGGTGAGATCCGAACCCAGCTTTAGGAGACTCGGACACGATTCGAATTCGTGCCGTTGTGGACCCGACACAGAGGAGATTTGAAGATCGACCCATAGGACGATCCGAAGATCAGTACCGTTCGTGCAGTGAAGACTAGACGGCGATTCGGTTCCAAAACCGCGTCATTTCATGTGAGTGTTTGTTATTGTGTATTTAAAGTTATCGGTATGCTTTATATGTTGCATTTATCATTTCATGTGATTATTTGATGTATTTTACTAATGCGATTACATGTATCACTTCACGAGACATCACTGCACATTTATCATATTTATGTTGCTAATTCGAGTAATTTATTAGCGTCATTTCATGTGTAGCTATTTACCACTATTGATCCAGGACTAGTTGAGGCATATTTTACACTGTGATTTTATTCGATCTATTGATCAGTTGACCTACTTCATATTTGAGGATAAAGGAACGATCTTATGCATACCATTTGTCGGTAGTTGTTGGTAATTATTTTAGATTAGAACTTCTGTGGATATTGAGAAAGTGTTGGATGTGACGTTGTTGCTACTTGGACTGGCATTGACTTAGTTAGAGTTGGAGTTGACCTGTGATATATTTTATATTAGATCTTGACCGATTTATAAAGGGAACTAATCTTGTTAGATTGTCATTATGTGTTATATGTAAAGCTTACCTTTGAGATAGATATGTAGCATGATCTTATTTTAGATTAATAAATCAAAGACCTCCGAATTTTTTTGTAAGTATATTGATTGAGTATTGATAATCTTATCGATCTTGGATACTAGATGTGGAGATGATCAAGATTTCTTATTGATTGAGGATGTTACTCTACTTAGCTATGATCTTGAATATAGTTGGATGAATTTGGTTTTGAGGATGTTTCCATTCCTTATTTGTGATCTCGATATCTGTTATGTTATTTGATTTTGAGGATATCAATAGACTGCTATTTATTGATGTTACTCAGTGATAGGGATAGAATTATTGTGAGAGTAAATTCATCGATATCGGTGATATTATATATTCAGAGTTTGATAGCTTTTCTATTTGATCTCTGTTATTGGTGACTCGAGGATTAGAGTAGATTGACATGATGAGAGAACTGGTTATTGATTCATTAAACTGGTGTGTTACTGTACCGGATCACTTTGACATGGATTGATATTTGACGGTCAGGATGACTATTGAGGGCAGGTTCATGATGACTATTGATATCAGCTATGGTTATATGCAGTACAGGCATATGAGATATTGACCAGTTCTAGATTAGACTGTCCATTGAGCAATATCTGGATTCGTTATTGTATAAATCATGTTATTGAAAGTTACTGGGAAAATATTGTTGGACCGTAACACTTTCATTGTTCTATTGTTCTACCGTTTATACGGTGATATTGTTCATATTGTTATTGTTACATTGACATTGTTACTGTTACTAGATCGTCCCAGTAATCGAAATAACAGGGATATTGATTGTTATAAATAATAATGTAAATTGACAACTTACACTGGGATTGGGAAAATTGATGGAGGAGACAGCGTCTGTATTTTGGGTGGACCTAGGATACAGGTTGCGCAGCCGAGATACGGTTCCACTGCAGGGTTCCGGGGGATGACTGACATCCCGTATTGTTCATATTGTCATTGTATTGACACATTGTTATTGTTATTGTTATTGACTACCTAGCGGTAGGACCTGGTTCAGCGCCAGGTGATTGGGCCGTGGTTCCGGGTATGTACGGAACCCACCTAAAGCATGGACAAAGTCTCTTCCATTGATTTCAATAACTTAGGACCCTGATTGACACGTGTAGTAAGCGTGGTATGGGATGCGTCTACTACAGGTGGCAATTGGTGTTCGTTAACATAATAAATGATAATGAACTGTTAATGCATTGTGACTGACATTAATCACCTGACTGTACATTTATACCACTATGATAGACACATGATTGTAACAAGGACCAGATTTATGACCAAACTTGGATACCAACCTAGTGACATGCTAGGTTACACACCATAACGTCAGTTGTTGGTTACAGTTATGTTAGTTGCCTTGTTCTACCTACATGTAGTTATTCAGTGTCCATCATGTTATTTAGTGCTTTCAGTTATTTGTTATTACTTTATGCACATTGTTACATGCACGAGCTGTTCCCTTTACACACACACTCACCATGGTCGCGTTCTGACGACCCTGGATTTGCACGTCCAGATATTAGACGTTTGTTTCTATTGTGCAGGTGTTCGTTGAGATGTACGCCTTGCGAGGAGCTTGGGCCTCTCCCTTTTATTCCGGTATTCTTACCTCTTTTATTCCTGTTTCTATATGTTTCTTGATTCATGCATATCAGATTCACTCTCTATTCCAGTACTGTTCATATGATATCATGCATGGATGTTTATATGAGATATTGCAGTGAATAGTGATTGATCTTGATTTAGATTTATAGCTTGTTCAGGCTAATTTAGGCTTAGCGTGTATACGTGGGATATTTTTCTCGCGTATATACGTCGCCGACTCGTGTCGCGTCTCCGCTCCAGCGTATTTTGGGAAGCGGGGCGTGACAGGATTTTCTTGGTATCAGAGCCTAGGTTTTCGACTTGCGATCTTGAATTTTGACTTTTATTTCGCAAGAGAGACCTAGTTCTTACCGAAAGACTTGAAAACAAGCTATAGTTATACTGCAATATACATATACTATCCATTATGATATTCACTCCATTTGGAATTGGTCGTCTTCTCTTTGGAATTCCATTTCTTGATCATTCGATATCCATGATCCCAACACTCCCTTTGGAGTGATTTGGATTTTCATCTTAATTTCATCCTTCTTTTCTATTCTATTTCTTCTGATTCTGTGTCTTGAGAGTGGATACTTCATGTTGAAGCCGGTAGCGTGCATCAGAGTAGCGCAGCGGAAGCGTGGTGGATTTATGATGTGCCGAGAAGCGACGTGGTGTTTGTTTGTCTTCTCCTTGATTTTTGGGATTCTTTTACCATTCCCTGTCCTATTTGAATTTCGGGGACGAAATTTTTATAAGGTGGGTAGAGTGTAAGGTTCCTATCTAGTAATACTGTATTTTCTTTTTTCTAAAGTATTTAATTCGATTTACAGATTATTTTTATTTAATCAAGTTAAATTATTATTTTTCTTGTTAATATTATTATTGGATATGCAATTTATTTTTGAGATAGTAAATGATAATTTGGCTCTATGTATCTATTGCCATTATTTCCTATAAACATTTTTAGTTACTTGTTACTGTTATTTTTATATTTATCATCATTATTATTAATTGTTATTTAATTATGACTACCATTATTTCATTAAGGTTATCATTTATTATTATTATTAGTGTTATTATTATTTTATTTAATTATGAGAATAAGTATTAGTGGTAGTAGTAATTGCTAATTATTATTTCTATTTTTATTGTTGTTGTCGTTAATTAATATTAGTATTATTATTTATCTTGATTAATTAATATTGTGATTGCTAACCTTATGATTATTTATGTCATGGTTAATTATTTTTAGTGTCATTATTAATTGTTAATATTATTATAGTTTATATTTATTTATTATTGTTGTAGTATTCTTCTTTCCTTGATCCTACCCGTTTGGATTCCATAACCCATTACCCGTTTCTATTTTCTAAATCCAAACCCACTTACCTATTTGGATCAACCCGTAAACCAATCCAACCGAAACCCATTACTAACTCCTATTCTTAAACCCTAACCTAAACAAATCCCTAAACTAATCCTCCTTCATTCACAGCCGCCATCACCAAGATCCCAGATGGCCGATCTCCTCCACCTCCATGACCGGTTTCCCTCCTCACCAGCGCCCCGTCGTTCACCACAGACCAGCAACCACCGAGCAATTTCATGAGTCCCCTTGGCTCACCCTCGTGGCAATGCACCTGCAGTTGTGGCGAGGGGTGGGTTTTCGGGGTTGTTTCCTGACTCCAGCCAAGATGCTTACACATTTTCATATCAAGGCTCCAGCCTTGCTTGCTGCATTCTTGGTTTTGCAGCTGCTCCACCAGCCAAGCAGCCTCCCACAATTGCCCTCCACAGTGAGATCCTCTCTCTTCATTTTGTATTGTGAGTGTAATGCAAATGAATGCATATATTAATTTAATGTGTAGTTGAGATTTGCATTTTTATTTATATTATGTGCATGTGGGTGCGTGGGCTAATTGAGAGTGTAATGTGAGATATACTTACAATTAAATGTGTGTTTTATTTCATGTGTGAGCACCTTACTCTGAGCTATTTTCGGCTCTCCGCGGGATGCCGTTGATCGACGTCGGCGAGCGCGAACGCACCCCACGCCCTTCATGGTGAGATGCTCTACCCAACGACACCCTCCGCGACCCCGGACGCCTCCGTCGGAGCCTCCATCGGTGCGCCGCAAGTTGCCTCGAGGTTAGCGTTATTTTCATGTATTATGGCAATATCGTAATAATTGGGAAGTTCTTATTAAATGTGTGTTTGTGTGTGCGTGAGTGTCTTTGATGGTGATATGCAAGCATGTGTATGCATGTTTGTGGATTAAATAATGTATAGGTATTTATAATTAATAATAGGTATTTATTAAATTGGATATGTTTGCATTAAATTAATGTATATAGGTATATGGGTAATTATGCATTAGTATATATGTAAGTATATAATATGTAGGCATGTTTATATACATGTATTGTTGTGTATACTTGTATACGTATGTGTACGTGGGTGTACACGTATGTGTCCGTATGCACGTGTGAGTGTTTAGCATGTATTTATATTTATTGGTATGTTCGGTTACATGTTACAGCATTTTGGATTTGTTCGGTGAGATCCGAACCCAGCTTTAGGAGACTCGGACACGATTCGGATTCGTGCCGTTGTGGACCCGACACAGAGGAGATTCGAAGATCGACCCATAGGACGATCCGAAGATCAGTACCGGTTCGTGCAGTGAAAACTAGACGGCGATTCGGTTCCAAAACCGCGTCATTTCATGTGAGTGTTTGTTATTGTGTATTTAAAGTTATCGGTATGCTTTATATGTTGCATTTATCATTTCATGTGATTATTTGATGTATTTTACTAATGTGATTACATGTATCACTTCACGAGACATCACTGCACATTTATCATATTTATGTTGCTAATTCGAGTAATTTATTAGCGTCATTTCATGTGTAGCTATTTACCACTATTGATCCAGGACTAGTTGAGGCATATTTTACACTGTGATTTTATTCGATCTATTGATCAGTTGACCTACTTCATATTTGAGGATAAAGGAACGATCTTATGCATACCATTTGTCAGTAGTTGTTGGTAATTATTTTAGATTAGAACTTCTGTGGATATTGAGAAAGTGTTGGATGTGACGTTGTTGCTACTTGGACTGGCATTGACTTAGTTAGAGTTGGAGTTGACCTGTGATATATTTTATATTAGATCTTGACCGATTTATAAAGGGAACTAATCTTGTTAGATTGTCATTATGTGTTATATGTAAAGCTTACCTTTGAGATAGATATGTAGCATGATCTTATTTTAGATTAATAAATCAAAGACCTCCGAATTTTTTTGTAAGTATATTGATTGAGTATTGATTATCTTATCGATCTTGGATACTAGATGTGGAGATGATCAAGATTTCTTATTGATTGAGGATGTTACTCTACTTAGCTATGATCTTGAATATAGTTGGATGAATTTGGTTTTGAGGATGTTTCCATTCCTTATTTGTGATCTCGATATCTGTTATGTTATTTGATTTTGAGGATATCAATAGACTGCTATTTATTGATGTTACTCAGTGATAGGGATAGAATTATTGTGAGAGTGAATTCATCGATATCGGTGATATTATATATTCAGAGTTTGATAGCTTTTCTATTTGATATCTGTTATTGGTGACTCGAGGATTAGAGTAGATTGACATGATGAGAGAACTGGTTATTGATTCATTAAACTGGTGTGTTACTGTACCGGATCACTTTGACATGGATTGATATTTGACGGTCAGGATGACTATTGAGGGCAGGTTCATGATGACTATTGATATCAGCTATGGTTATATGCAGTACAGGCATATGAGATATTGACCAGTTCTAGATTAGACTGTCCATTAAGCAATATCTGGATTCGTTATTGTATAAATCCATGTTATTGAAAGTTACTGGGAAAATATTGTTGGACCGTAACACTTTCATTGTTCTATTGTTCTACCGTTTATACGGTGATATTGTTCATATTGTTATTGTTACATTGACATTGTTACTGTTACTAGATCGTCCCAGTAATCGAAATAACAGGGATATTGATTGTTATAAATAATAATGTAAATTGACAACTTACACTGGGATTGGGAAAATTGATGGAGGAGACAGCGTCTGTATTTTGGGTGGACCTAGGATACAGGTTGCGCAGCCGAGATACGGTTCCACTGCTGGGTTCCGGGGGATGACTGACATCCCGTATTGTTCATATTGTCATTGTATTGACACATTGTTATTGTTATTGTTATTGACTACCTAGCGGTAGGACCTGGTTCAGCGCCAGGTGATTGGGCCGTGGTTCCGGGTATGTACGGAACCCACCTAAAGCATGGACAAAGTCTCTTCCATTGATTTCAATAACTTAGGATCCTGATTGACACGTGTAGTAAGCGTAGTATGGGATGCGTCTACTACAGGTGGCAATTGGTGTTCGCTAACAAATAAATAATAATGAACTGTTAATGCATTGTGACTGACATTAATCACCTGACTGTACATTTATACCACTATGATAGACACATGATTGTAACAAGGACCAGATTTATGACCAAACTTGGATACCAACCTAGTGACATGCTAGGTTACACACCATAACGTCAGTTGTTGGTTACAGTTATGTTAGTTGCCTTGTTCTACCTACATGTAGTTATTCAGTGTCCATCATGTTATTTAGTGCTTTCAGTTATTTGTTATTACTTTATGCACATTGTTACATGCACGAGCTGTTCCCTTTACACACACACTCACCATGGTCGCGTTCTGACGACCCTGGATTTGCACGTCCAGATATTAGACGTTTGTTTCTATTGTGCAGGTGTTCGTTGAGATGTACGCCTTGCGAGGAGCTTGGGCCTCTCCCTTTTATTCCGGTATTCTTACCTCTTTTATTCCTGTTTCTATATGTTTCTTGATTCATGCATATCAGATTCACTCTCTATTCCAGTACTGTTCATATGATATCATGCATGGATGTTTATATGAGATATTGCAGTGAATAGTGATTGATCTTGATTTAGATTTATAGCTTGTTCAGGCTAATTTAGGCTTAGCGTGTATACGTGGGATATTTTCCTCGCGTATATACGTCGCCGACTCGTGTCGCGTCTCCGCTCCAGCGTATTTTGGGAAGCGGGGCGTGACAGGGTTTTCTTGGTATCAGAGCCTAGGTTTTCGACTTGCGATCTTGAATTTTGACTTTTGTTTCGCAAGAGAGACCTAGTTCTTACCGAAAGACTTGAAAACAAGCTATAGTTATACTGCAATATACATATACTATCCATTATGATATTCACTCCATTTGGAATTGGTCGTCTTCTCTTTGGAATTCCATTTCTTGATCATTCAATATCCATGATCCCAACACTCCCTTTGGAGTGATTTGGATTTTCATCTTGATTTCATCCTTCTTTTCTATTCTATTTCTTCTGATTCTGTCTCTTGAGAGTGGATACTTCATGTTGAAGCCGGTAGCGTGCATCAGAGTAGCGCAGCGGAAGCGTGGTGGATTTATGATGTGCCGAGAAGCGACGTGGTGTTTGTTTGTCTTCTCCTTGATTTTTGGGATTCTTTTACCATTCCCTGCCCTATTTGAATTTCGGGGACGAAATTTTTATAAGGTGGGTAGAGTGTAAGGTCCTATCTAGTAATACTGTATTTTCTTTTTTCTAAAGTATTTAATTCGATTTACTGATTATTTTTATTTAATCAAGTTAAATTATTATTTTTCTTGTTAATATTATTATTGGATATGCAATTTATTTTTGAGATAGTAAATGATAATTTGGCTCTATGTATCTATTGCCATTATTTCCTATAAACATTTTTAGTTACTTGTTACTGTTATTTTTATATTTATCATCATTATTATTAATTGTTATTTAATTATGACTACCATTATTTCATTAAGGTTATCATTTATTATTATTATTAGTGTTATTATTATTTTATTTAATTATGAGAATAAGTATTAGTGGTAGTAGTAATTGCTAATTATTATTTCTATTTTTATTGTTGTTGTCGTTAATTAATATTAGTATTATTATTTATCTTGATTAATTAATATTGTGATTGCTAACCTTATGATTATTTATGTCATGGTTAATTATTTTTAGTGTCATTATTAATTGTTAATATTATTATAGTTTATATTTATTTATTATTGTTGTAGTATTCTTCTTTCCTTGATCCTACCCGTTTGGATTCCATAACCCATTACCCGTTTCTATTTTCTAAATCCAAACCCACTTACCTATTTGGATCAACCCGTAAACCAATCCAACCGAAACCCATTACTAACTTCTATTCTTAAACCCTAACCTAAACAAATCCCTAAACTAATCCTCCTTCATTCACAGCCGCCATCACCAAGATCCCAGATGGCCGATCTCCTCCACCTCCATGACCGGTTTCCCTCCTCACCAGCGCCCCATCGTTCACCACAGACCAGCAACCACCGAGCAATTCCATGAGTCCCCTTGGCTCACCCTCGTGGCAATGCACCTGCAGTTGTGGCGAGGGGTGGGTTTTCGGGGTTGTTTCCTGACTCCAGCCAAGATGCTTACACATTTTCATATCAAGGCTCCAGCCTTGCTTGCTGCATTCTTAGTTTTGCAGCTGCTCCACCAGCCAAGCAGCCTCCCACAATTGCCCTCCACAGTGAGCTCCTCTCTCTTCATTTTGTATTGTGAGTGTAATGCAAATGAATGCATATATTAATTTAATGTGTAGTTGAGATTTGCATTTTTATTTATATTATGTGCATGTGGGTGCGTGGGCTAATTGAGAGTGTAATGTGAGATATACTTACAATTAAATGTGTGTTTTATTTCATGTGTGAGCACCTTACTCCGAGCTATTTTCCGGCTCTCCGCGGGATGCCGTTGATCGACGTCGGCGAGCGCGAACGCACCCCACGCCCTTCATGGTGAGATGCTCTACCCAACGACACCCTCCGCGACCCCGGACGCCTCCGTCGGAGCCTCCATCGGTGCGCCGCAAGTTGCCCCGAGGTTAGCGTTATTTTCATGTATTATGGCAATATCGTAATAATTGGGAAGTTCTTATTAAATGTGTGTGTTTGTGTGTGCGTGAGTGTCTTTGATGGTGATATGCAAGCATGTGTATGCATGTTTGTGGATTAAATAATGTATAGGTATTTATAATTAATAATAGGTATTTATTAAATTGGATATGTTTGCATTAAATTAATGTATATAGGTATATGGGTAATTATGCATTAGTATATATGTTAGTATATAATATGTAGGCATGTTTATATACATGTATTGTTGTGTATACTTGTATACGTATGTGTACGTGGGTGTACACGTATGTGTCCGTATGCACGTGTGAGTGTTTAGCATGTATTTATATTTATTGGTATGTTCGGTTACATGTTACAGCATTTTGGATTTGTTCGGTGAGATCCGAACCCAGCTTTAGGAGACTCGGACACGATTCGGATTCGTGCCGTTGTGGACCCGACACAGAGGAGATTCGAAGATCGACCCATAGGACGATCCGAAGATCAGTACCGGTTCGTTCAGTAAAGACTAGACGGCGATTCGGTTCCAAAACCGCGTCATGTGAGTGTTTGTTATTGCGTATTTAAAGTTATCGGTATGCTTTATATGTTGCATTTATCATTTCATGTGATTATTTGATGTATTTTACTAATGTGATTACATGTATCACTTCACGAGACATCACTGCACATTTATCATATTTATGTTGCTAATTCGAGTAATTTATTAGCGTCATTTCATGTGTAGCTATTTACCACTATTGATCCAGGACTAGTTGAGGCATATTTTACACTGTGATTTTATTCGATCTATTGATCAGTTGACCTACTTCATATTTGAGGATAAAGGAACGATCTTATGCATACCATTTGTCGGTAGTTGTTGGTAATTATTTTAGATTAGAACTTCTGTGGATATTGAGAAAGTGTTGGATGTGACGTTGTTGCTACTTGGACTGGCATTGACTTAGTTAGAGTTGGAGTTGACCTGTGATATATTTTATATTAGATCTTGACCGATTTATAAAGGGAACTAATCTTGTTAGATTGTCATTATGTGTTATATGTAAAGCTTACCTTTGAGATAGATATGTAGCATGATCTTATTTTAGATTAATAAATCAAAGACCTCCGAATTTTTTTGTAAGTATATTGATTGAGTATTGATTATCTTATCGATCTTGGATACTAGATGTGGAGATGATCAAGATTTCTTATTGATTGAGGATGTTACTCTACTTAGCTATGATCTTGAATATAGTTGGATGAATTTGGTTTTGAGGATGTTTCCATTCCTTATTTGTGATCTCGATATCTGTTATGTTATTTGATTTTGAGGATATCAATAGACTGCTATTTATTGAAGTTACTCAGTGATAGGGATAGAATTATTGTGAGAGTGAATTCATCGATATCGGTGATATTATATATTCAGAGTTTGATAGCTTTTCTATTTGATCTCTGTTATTGGTGACTCGAGGATTAGAGTAGATTGACATGATGAGAGAACTGGTTATTGATTCATTAAACTGGTGTGTTACTGTACCGGATCACTTTGACATGGATTGATATTTGACGGTCAGGATGACTATTGAGGGCAGGTTCATGATGATTATTGATATCAGCTATGGTTATATGCAGTACAGGCATATGAGATATTGACCAGTTCTAGATTAGACTGTCCACTGAGCAATATCTGGATTCGTTATTGTATAAATCCATGTTATTGAAAGTTACTGGGAAAATGTTGTTGGACCGTAACACTTTCATTGTTCTATTGTTCTACCGTTTATACGGTGATATTGTTCACATTGTTATTGTTACATTGAGATTGTTACTGTTACTAGATCGTCCCAGTAATCAAAATAACAGGGATATTGATTGTTATAAATAATAATGTAAATTGACAACTTACACTGGGATTGGGGAAATTGATGGAGGAGACAGCGTCTGTATTTTGGGTGGACCTAGGATACAGGTTGCGCAGCCGAGATACGGTTCCACTGCAGGGTTCCGGGGGATGACTGACATCCCGTATTGTTCATATTGTCATTGTATTGACACATTGTTATTGTTATTGTTATTGACTACCTAGCGGTAGGACCTGGTTCAGCGCAAGGTGATTGGGCCGTGGTTCCGGGTATGTACGGAACCCACCTAAAGCATGGACAAAGTCTCTTCCATTGATTTCAATAACTTAGGACCCTGATTGACACGTGTAGTAAGCGTAGTATGGGATGCGTCTACTACAGGTGGCAATTGGTGTTCGCTAATATAATAAATGATAATGAACTGTTAATGCATTGTGACTGACATTAATCACCTGACTGTACATTTATACCACTGTGATAGACACATGATTGTAACCAGGACCAGATTTATGACCAAACTTGGATACCAACCTAGTGACATGCTAGGTTACACACCATAACGTCAGTTGTTGGTTACAGTTATGTTAGTTGCCTTGTTCTACCTACATGTAGTTATTCAGTGTCCATCATGTTATTTAGTGCTTTCAGCTATTTGTTATTACTTTATGCACATTGTTACATGCACGAGCTGTTCCCTTTACACACACACTCACCATGGTCGCGTTCTGACGACCCTGGATTTGCACGTCCAGATATTGGACGTTTGTTTCTATTGTGCAGGTGTTCGTTGAGATGTACGCCTTGCGAGGAGCTTGGGCCTCTCCCTTTTATTCCGGTATTCTTACCTCTTTTATTCCTGTTTCTATATGTTTCTTGATTCATGCATATCAGATTCACTCTCTATTCCAGTACTGTTCATATGATATCATGCATGGATGTTTATATGAGATATTGCAGTGATTAGTGATTAATCTTGATTTAAATTTATAGCTTGTTCAGGCTAATTTAGGCTTAGCGTGTATACGTGGGGTATTTTCCTCGCGTATATACGTCGCCGACTCGTGTCGCGTCTCCGCTCCAGCGTATTTTAGGATGCGGGGCGTGACATTAATTGGATAAACGGTCCATTTCTCTTTTCTCTTCATTAATTACCCTGCACACTATTAGACATTAAAATGAATTAAATAGCAGAGTTTTATTATAAAATAAATGAGAAAATATGACACTAAATATGCAATGCATTTGTACAATCACACCCCCACACCTATTTTTTGCTCGTCCTCGAGCAAAATAAATAAAAAGTAAAATAAAACTAACCTAATCTAACTCTCTTTCATAAGAATCATGGTTACACTTAGCACATGTAACAAGCTGTTAAATCTCTAGGTTACCCTAGAGGATGAGTTTTGTCTAGTGAGGATTTTCAGTGAATTACACTTAAAAAATCCATAAAGAAAGAAAAATAAAGTGTTAGTATTTTAAAAATGGATTTTGATAAAGGAAAAATATATTTGAAGTATTCTTGCAAAAACTCGAGTAGTCTATAAGTCATAGGAATACCAAATTATTCATTCCTAAACTTGGTCTCTATTCAAAAACTTATTATCAATCATGGTAATGATTAATACTGTATTTATCACCTAGTTTATCATTTTACCCTAAGTTATATGCACCTTTGTGACAGTGAATATTTGACTAAGGATTCTTCAATTTAATTCTTATGTCTTATTTTTATATATTTTTGTGGTAATATCTGTTAGTTCTATTAGGCTTTCTAATTCGCTCATGTAACGAGCCTTTAGTCGGTGACTCCAAATTGGACGATCTTAGGGCACCGGGTGAGAAAACACCCTAGGGACTTAAGGACTCAAGAAAAAAAGGCCACAAAACTAAGAAATTTTGTTTATAGTATGGACCACTTTTAGACGTGAATATTTATACTTTATGAGGCATAAATAACCAGCTTAATCAGAGAACTTTGGGGGGGGGGGTGTGCGTGTATACGATATAAAACTCTTTGTTTTTGAACCCTAAATGTGTAGGTGTATAAAATATGCATATATCATCAAGGTAAAAATGAAGACTAAATTACTTTTTCAAATTTTCTTCCTAACCCTAGAAATTAAACATATAACCTTACTTTGATCAAGTATAAGAAATCCTAATTATGATTTTTCTATCCTTAAAATTAACTCAATTTCTTACAAAAAAATAGGTTAAAATATTGTTTCTCTTTCAAAAAGTTTTAAAGAAAAAAAGATATATATATTAAAAGAAAAACTATATTATGTTAGAACCCTCTCCTACACCTATTTCAGGCATTGTCTTCAATGTATGAATAAGTGCACATGTTCATGAATAAGAAAGAGAGAAGAAAAATATTACCTCAAAGTGGTGGTTCCGGTGGTGTTCGGATTGGGCCAAGCGTTGCTGTCAAAATCTAAATAATGTGAATTTTCAAAGAACCCACCTTCTATAACCCCTTTCTTATTTACGTTGTTACTATCCCTTATGTGATTAGGATCATGCGAGGTCCTAACATGAAAATTATTCCTATTATATGGCCAATCTTGGAATATCATCACGGAGTCATTATGATTTATACTTTGGTCCAATAAAAGAATGTGACTTAGTTTAATGGCTGACTTGGGCTCAAGAGTAAATATTCGGGAACCAATACTGACTTGAGATTATGACTTAAATAAATTTTAAGTTCAAGAGTCGATTTTGGTTAAGGAGTTGGTTTCAAATCAAAAAATTAAAATTCACATTATATTCCTATTAGTGGAATATCGCTATCAAAAATTGATGTTTCAATTTCAAGCTCTATAGATACACGAATCAGTATTGGCTTGGGAAACGGATTCAAATAGAGTAAGGAACAGAGTCAACATATATTTGATAACTCAAACTAAATCACAAAGTTGTGGATCAGGTTCACATTCACAATCAAGTTTAATTTTCTTGAAGTGAAACATGCCAATTCGTCAAAGGTTTGGGATTGGTCAAATTCGAAATAGTGTGAGAAAATTGAATCTTGGTCATAGTCTCCAAGACACCATTATTCTTGATTCTTATCAATATGGCTAGGGCAATCAGGAATAGTCAAAAATATGTTAAGCAGAGTTTCCTCATTCCTATCATTTACTATGTTGATTAAACGACTCATTTGTGCTTCTACCCTTTTGATAGACTAGTTACAATCAAAACTTGATTGGATGAAATCATTTTGGTGTTGAATAAAGGTTCTACCCTATCTTCCCAGCTAATCGGTTCTTCTTCTTGTTATGTTAGGACTTGAAAAGTATAGTAAGTATCTTAGATTTGGAAATCTTGATGCGCTTGTGAGTCTTTCAGTTTTTGGACATGTCGCTCGGACTTATACACGTATTGTAGAATCTTATTATAAGTTGATTTTTTCTCTATCAGTTGTTCTAGATAAGAATCATATGAATATTGATTAGTGATTAGTCTCTAATTTTGCATAATTTTTATCACATCCGCAAATTTATTTGATATAAAATTCTGCTAATAAAGCTTTGCTTGCTTGATTCTAAGTCCATGGTGTGCAATGAAGAAGACCCTAAATCACCATTTAATTGGTGATTAAAGCCTATTAAGATAGCCATTGACCTAAGAGGCTGATTCTGTCAAAACCAGGGCTGCAAACCAGAAACCGGGCACAGGAACTGATAGGGGACAGACAAGACAGCGCGCGGCTCGAAGCGCCGCGCGCGCAGCCATCGTATGGCCGTGGAAATGCGGCCTAGGCCGCGCTTCGAGCCAGGGTTTGCTCGCTGGTCCCTGTTCCCCTGGTGTCTATAAATACCCCCTTGGGTCTCCTTCAGCAAGATATGCAATGTTTTAGGGTAATTTTCATCTCTTTTTTGTAGTTTAGGGTAGTTTAGGTTAGTGTTCTTCTTCTTCCTCCTTTGTATTTTTCATTTTGTAGATCTTGTAATAGGGAGAGAGAGTGGTACATGCTTGAAATGCAAGAGTGCTTGTAATAGAAGGTGACAATCTATTAAAGGTGCTCTCTTTGCCTCTCTATGTTTTCTTCTCTCTAACTTCTTTTACATGTGTAGCTAACTTTTCTCTCATGGCAACTAACTACTAACCACTAACTAGTCTAACTTCTTTATGATAATCCACATGAATCTAATAGCCTCTACTTGGCCTTGCTCTTGCAAGAGCCATTGATGGCTCATGATGATGGATCTAACACTCTAACTTCCTAACTCTCTAACAAGCTAATATTACTTTATTCCATGCTTACTTTTAATTTTGATGGTTTAAGTGTATCTTGAACTTGTTTTGTTGAGTTAGGATGTGATGAGTTACATATGGGCATGCTTTGTAAAGCTCTTGAAGCAAGGACTAGTGATTGCCAAAGATACATGTGAGGCAACTATCACTAAGAGGTTAGCATGTTGGTGGAGCCATTAGTAGTTCATAGCCATAGGTTTTCTTTCTTTTTCACTTTGTTTTAGAAATACAATAAAAACCACAAAGACATTCTTTTCTATGTTCCCACTTCTTTGTGTTTCACCGTACTTCTCTTTTTCATTCTTTGCTTTCTTTTCTTTTCAGTCTTTAAAACTTTTAAGAACCGTTAACATACACGTGAACATACCGTGTAAGCTTCTATCGCCTCCCGTCCTTGTGGATTCGACTCGTTTTAGCCTCTATGCTATAACGGAAGTATCGAGGAAGCCAAAACACACACACTTTAAATATCAATTTCAAAACATACACTTTTTGTTCGTGGTTTTCCCCGATCAAAATTTGGCGCCGTTGTCGAGGATGGGAACAGTTTGATTTCACGTTTTTGTTAACTTTTCTTCTTTGTTTTTGGTGTGCAAGTTAAATTTTTAGCGTTGCAGAAGTCCACACTTGCTCTTGTGTGGTCTGGTAACTTCTTGTATATTCTTATACTCTGCCGCTAATTTTTCTTTATATTACCTGTATACTGTAAATAATTTTAAGAATTAAAATACGATAATAGGATGCTTTAAAACGGTTTAGATATTTGCATCTAGGCATCAACTTTCATTCTAATATACTGTATTTTATTCTTGTGTTGTTGTGATATTGATAGGAGGTGTACATATGGCATTGCATATAGTATAGGACAAACACTTCAGTGATTGACTCGCTTTTTTTTGTTCATTCTTATCTATATTGCACACTTGCACAAATTAAACTTAAGAGAAAAACTCAAAACAATATAAGGTGGGGAAGTCATTACCCTCTCTTAGACCAAAAATCACCTCCCCACTCACACAACCCAAGCCTAAATAAAATTTGCTAGACGTTGGCCCCTAGGGACATCTCGGACTCATTTAAGAGATTGACCTAAGCGAGAAGTTGTTAGAAGTTGACTCTTGTCAAATCGGTGTTTAAGGTTGGGGATTGAGAGGCGAAACCTCAAAAAATAGTGGTTTGGCATAATTAGGCCCGTTGCTCCGGCACGGATACCTCCCACTGATCTTGCCCCTGCCTGGCTGATTAACTCGTGGTCAGCGTCCGACAATATACCCCCCGTGGACAGTCTAACCAGTTAGGAGTCATCTAGGTCTAAGTCAACCCTAACATAAGCTTGTTTTCTTTTTCTTTTTCTTTTTTTGTTTGTTTGCTTGTTTATTTGTTTTCTTTCTTGTATACTGTGAAATGGATTTTAACAACAACAATTTTTTCAACCCGAATATGAATCCATATTTCACTCCAACCTCATTTGACTCGGATAACTCCGACCCGGCTATGTACAACATGAACCAACCATATATACCGAGTTGGGATTATTCGACTCAATATGACCCATATCTCCAATCCTATAACAAAGATTTTCAAAATAATTTCAACTCTTCATAGAGTCAATGGGGATTCACCTCCCTCGAGTCAAATTATCAACCACATTGTCCACCATTTCCATTCCCCGATTCTTCTTCATATCCTCCTTTTCCTGAATCACCAATTGAAGAAAAATCATCATTGCAAAGGACTTTGGAAGAAGTGATAGAGGCCTAAAAATAATTTGAAGACAATATGGCCTCATCATGTCCACAAAATTTTCAACATTCATATAGTTCTTTTTCAGAACCAATCAAAGAAAAATCATTATGAGAAAAAAGTATGAAATTTGTGCAAGAGACCGAGCAAATAATTCAACATATGAATAAGTTCCCATGTCCATCAGATATTCATATGACTCAAGAATCTTGCCATTTTGGAAATCTAGCTTCAATTTCATCATACCAACCTGAACTTGACCAACATTCCGTTCCTGATACTTTGGCAAGTTATCCATTTCCTGAAATTGAAGATGAATGTGAACCTGAACCTCAAGTTAGCGATTTGAGTCCATTCCTTGAATCAATATCGACTCCTGTAGTGTTACCTGAAATAAGTGACGTTCTTGAGCCAGTTTTGATTCCCATCATTCCTGAACTTGACTCGCTCGTTTCACCCATTCACATTCCTTCTGTGGACAAAAGTCAAGATTTAATTTCATTACATCCATTTGAACTTGCCCAAAACCACCTTGACATTTTGGCAAGTTATCCTTTTCCCAAAATTGAACTTGAGCTTGAAGGTGATCCTGAACCTCAAGTTGGTCATTCCATTTCACTTTTTGATTCAATAATGACCCCGGTATCCTTACCAGGTTTTTTCTCTATTCCAGAGTCAACATTGAATCCTGTACCAGTACACCGTGAAATGGAATCACCAATCTCTTATGATCACACTTCATTCATGGGGAAAGTGTGTGAACATCTATTCTTTGGTTTTGACCCTATTTTTGAACCAATTTCGACTCTCATTGTTGACTCTTGACTTGATCTGAGTCAACTTCCCGAGTCAGTATCGATTTTTTTTCTTGTTCCATTTGAGTCCAAATCAATCATCTCTCAAAATCACACTTCATTGTTGGACAAGAATATTGACAAAAATGACTCAGTAATTATTTTTGAAAATTGAAAATTATATGGGGATAAATTTTTAAATAAGATCATTCAGTCCATCATTCTTTTCTTGGGTCATATTAGAGAGGTCATCGGTGGGTTTCTGGAAGATCCACGATATCTTGATTGGGTAGCAACGCTAGGCCCAATCCGACCACCACCGGAGCCACCCCCTTGAGGTAATCTTCCTTCCCTCTCCATTTGTTTCATGTATATATATATTCACGATGCATTGAGAACAATGCATCAGATAAGTATGGGGGAGGGTTTACTAACATAGTTAGTTTTACATTTTCTTTCTTTTACACTTCTTTTTAATTAAAAAAATCTTTTATATAAAAACTCTTTTGTTTTCTTTTTACAAAACTTTTTTAAACAAGATAAATAGTTTTGATTTATTTTTAAAAAATTAAGATTATCTTAGGAATTAGGAAGACCTAAAATTATGAAATTTTAAACCGAGTCAAAATAATAGATCATGTTTAAATTTTAGGATAAGAAAGTAAGATTGAAAAGATAATTTGATCTTGAATTTTTTGCCTTAGATTTATGCACTCCACACTTACACAATTTTTGGGATTGAAACAAAGACTAAAAATGCCATAATATATATATAATATATAAAATTATTATGATAATAAAAATCACTTATTGAAGTTGGGTAATTATGCCTCAGGAAGCATGATTATTCACACCTAAAATGGTGGATAAATAAATAATAAATAATTCCCTTTAGTTTTGTGGCCTTGTTTACTCGAGTCCTTAAGTCCGAGGGATGTTTTCTCATCTGGTACCCTAAAATCTTCTGGTTTGGGAGTCACCGGCTAAAGGCTCACTACCCGGATAAATAAGAAAGCCTAAGAAAACTAAGGGAAGAAAAAGAAAAAATAAAAATATATATATATATATATATATATATATATAAATAAAGGACATGAGAGTTTGAGTCAATATCCCAAAAATCTTCACAGTCCACAAAGTGCATATTTTTCTAAGAGTTTTATGAAAGATCAAAGAGTCAATTCAATTTTAAATTCTTATATTTAATTTATAACAAGATTTTTTGTATTTTGACTTAGTTTAAAAAGAACAATTTCTGGTTAACCTATGACCTTGGATCACTTATATTTTTGCAAAAATACTTCAATTCTTTTCTCTATTTCAAAATGCGTTTTCAAAATACTAACATTTCATTTCTTTCTTTATGGATTTTGTGGGTGTAATCCGCTGAAAATCCTTAGGAGACAAAACTCCTCCTCTAGGGGAAACCTAGAGGTTTAACGGCTTGTTGCACATGCTCAGTGCAATCGCGTCACCTGCGAAAGTGGTGTACTAATTTCCTTAGTTTTTTTTTTACTCGGGACGAGCAAAAGATAAGTGTGGGGGTGTGATTATTATCTAATTTTGCATAATTTTTATCACATCCGCATATTTATTTGGTACAAAATTATGCTAATAAAGCTTTGCTTGCTTGATTTTAGGTCCATGGTGTGCAATGAAGAAGAAGACCCTAAATCACCATTTAATTGGTGATTAAAGGCTTATTAAGATAGCCATTGACCTAAGAGGCTGATTCTGTCAAAACCAGGGGCTGCAAACCAGAAACCGGGCACAGCAACTGACAGAGGACAGACAAAACAGCGCGCGGCTCGAAGCGCCGCGTGCGCGGGCCATCGTATGGCCGCGGAAAACGCGGCCTAGGCCGCGTTTTTGCGGCCGCGCTTCGTGCCAGGGTTTGCCCCCTGGCCCCCTGTTCCCCTGGTGCCTATAAATACCCCCTGGGGTCTCCTTCAGCAAGATATGTAATGTTTTAGGGTAGTTTTCATCTCTATTTTGTAGTTTAGGGTAGTTTAGGTTAGTGTTCTTCTTCTTCCTCCCTTGTATTTTCTATTTTGTAGATCTTGTAATAGGGAGAGAGAGTGGTACATGCTTGGAATGCAAGAGTGCTTGTAATAGAAGGTGACAATCTATGAAAGGTGCTCTCTTTACCTCTCTATGTTTTCTTCTCTCTAACTCCTTTTACATGTGTAGCTAACTTTTCTCTCATGGCAACTAACTACTAACCACTAACTAGTCTAACTTCTTTATGATAATCCACATGAATCTAATAGCCTCTACTTGGCCTTGCTCTTGCAAGAGAATTGATGGCTCATGATGATGGATCTAACACTCTAACTTCCTAACTCTCTAACAAGCTAACATTACTTTACTCCATGCTTACTTTTATTTTTGATGGTTTAAGTGTAGCTTGAACTTGTTTTGTTGAGTTAGGATGTGATGAGTTACATATGGGCCATGCTTTATAAAGCTCTACCATGCTTTGTAAAGCTCTTGAATCAAGGACTAGTGATTTCTAAGGATACATGTGAGGCAACTATCGCTAAGAGGTTAGCATGTTTGTGGAGCCATTAGAGTTAATAGCCATGAGTTTTCTTTCTTTTTCACTTTGTTTTAGAAATACAGCAAAAACCACAAAGACATTCTTTTCTATGTTCCCACTTCTTCGTGTTTTACCGTACTTCTCTTTTCTATTCTTTGTTTTCTTTGCTTTTCATTCTTTAAAACTTTGAAGAGCCGTTAACATACACGTGAACATATCTTGTAAGCTTCTATCGCCTCCCGTCCTTTGGATTCGACTCGTTTTAGCCTCTATGCTATAACAGAAGTATCGAGGAAGCCAAAGTGCACACACTTTAAATATCAATTTCAAAACATACACTTTTTGTGCGCGGTTTTCCCCCGATCAATAAGATAGTTGATAAAATGACTCGGGAGAGCTGTATCCCCACTTACTTAGTGAAGAGTGAATATGGTTCTAGTTTTGTTCATAATATTGAGACTAGCGCATATGTTTATTCAGATAAAATCAATTCGGCATACTTGGTTAAAGTTATGAAATGCCGGGTTGGTGTTATCTGAATTAAAAGAGGTGGGGGTTATCACTATATGCATTAGAAAAATTATAACTATAATCATATAACACAAAAAAAAATGTCAAAAACAAAAAAAAACAAATAAATAAACAAAAGAAAGAAAAATCTAGCCTAAATTAGGGTAGACCTTAGATTTAGATGACTCCTAGCTGGTTAGACTATTCATAGGAGGTATATTGCAGCAATCTGACAACAAATTAATTTGCTAGGCAGGGGCAAGAACACTGAAAGATATGAAATACACCTAGAGGGGGGTGAATAGGTGTACTAGCTAATCTAGGGCAAAATGATGTGGAATTAAAACTAAATTGCTAACACATAATGTGTAACCAAGAGTGAGTCTGAATTCCCTGTAAAGGGCTCTGGAATTACTCCTCTAGATGCCTCTAGATTAAGAGTTGAGGTACTATTAGAAGCTCTCTTGGTTCAACAGAAGTATGGGTACACACAAACTATATCTAGTATATGATTATGAACAATGTAAAGTAATACAAGATATAAGAGAGAAAGAGTTAAGAGATAGTTGATCAAACGCAAACACAAAGATATGTTTCAGGGTCCGAGCTACTGCTCTTGTCCCCGCTTTCACACAGAAGGATTTTCACTACATCCACACAGGACCTTCCACAAAGGGACCTCCACTGAGGAATTACAACTCTACACTTGGAGTATACTACTCCTCTCTAAAACACAATCACCTCTAAACACGGTGTTTGAAAAAGAAAATAACAAAAAAAACACTTGTGAAAAACACTATATAGACAAGTAAATAAAGATCAAAACCAATTTCTCAAAGACTTTCGTTTCTTTGATTTTTCCAACACTTTGAAAATAAATAAAAAATAAAGATTTTAGGCTTAAAAACTTCTTTTAAGCTTGCTGCAAAATACTTGAAAATATGGGAAGAATAGCCCTTTAAAATCTTGGTTAAAACAGCTCAAGAGAATCCCTATTTATAGGCTCTCAAGAATATAGCCGTTGGGGTCTAGAAAAGGTCAATTTTGACCTGTCGATTGACTGTCCGGTCGACCGTCCAACGGTTATATTTCTGACTGTTGAGCCACTGGTCGACCACCCGGTTGACCGCCCCAGGCAAACTCGCCTACTGGTCGACTGCCCGGTTGACTTAGCCTAAAGGCACTCAGCCTTGCCGGGCGACCACCCGGTCGACTGGCACTACCGTTGGGTAGTTACGTCAGTCGATCGCCTGGTTGACCGGCCTTATAGGCAAGGTCTTGTGCACATCAGTCGACCGACCGGTCCACCGAGCTCTGGTTCAGTTAATCGACCGGTCGACCGCCAACATGCTTAGGTTAGTGATCGGTCACATATATTGCATACATATTGTCACATTTCCATGCTTGTTATCTAAATAAATCATATTAATAAGTCCTATTATTCTTTATAAAATGCAGGCCCATTGCTAAAGGATAGGCCAGAGAAACGAGCCCAAAAGCCCATTTAATTCAGAATAAATTCGAAATCAGGGAATCAGGGCAGATCTGAGCAAATCATGGAGGTTGAAAATCGGTTGAAATGAATCTTCCCAAATCAAGCGGTTGAAGCCAACAAATCAAAGATCGTTTCGTCAAATCTGGGAGCTACAACAGTAAATCCAACAAGACAAAAGGAAGCCCAAAGTCACGCCAACTGTTCCCCCACCTGGATGTGGCCAATTGGCCACATCCAGGCCGTAGATCCGTGGCCCAAGCCACGATCCGCGGCTTGTTGGTGGAGATAAGGGGAGCGTTTGCTCCCCTTATCTCCTCACTCCCTGCCCTCTGGGTTTTTGCCTATAAAAGCTTGGGTTTTATACTGAAAAATGAGCGAGGACTAGGATTAAATTTCTTGCTCATTTTTAAGTTTTAGGCTCTTTGTTATATAGTATAGAAAAGTTATATCTCTATTCTTTAATTTGTAGTTTAGTCCAAATACCAGTGAGAGAGAGGAACTGAGTGATTGTAATCTGAAGATTGAAGTTACATCAATAAAGGATCAAGCTTTCTCCTCTTCTACTCAAATTCACGGGTATGTCTTGTGTTATTTTCATGTCTAGTTTTGTATTATTCATGAGTAGCTAAATCGATTTTCTGGGCTCACTATTACTCCTCTCTTTGATCCCTCTTCTTTTTGAAAGGTTTTGATGAAATGACCCAATGAATCATTTGCATGCCTAACTTAAGCCTTTCTTCTTGAAAGTCTTCTTGAAGGCACATGAGGATGGGTTTGGATTTTTAACTTCTACCTCTTTTCAAAACGTTTCTTGAACTTGTTTTTATCTCATACTTGAATTTCTTGATGATTTAACATTCAACTCAAGACGATTTCTTAAAGAAAAGAATTAACCTTTCCAACCATTTTATGTGCTTTGCTTAAAATTTTTTAAAATCAATCTTATGTTTTGCCTATGATCAAGTTGAGGCATTAATATTTTCAAGAGAAGAACATATCATTGAGTAGTGAGATAGTGAGCCCAGATTTTCTTCTTTATTAAAAAACAACAAATCACTTTTTAAACTTTATACAAAATTCACCTTTTCCAAAGCCTTCTCTAAATTTGCAACTTTTCTTTTAATCATCTCCCTTCTCTCCATTTTCTTTTTCACTTAAAAGAAAGACACCAACTTCACTCTTTGTTATTTAATAAAAACACCGAAAAGCTTCTATCGCATTCCTCCCCGTGGACACGACCCGTTAGCCACAAGCTACACGGTAAATTCTCTTATCTCTTTGATTTTTCAATCAAATTTTTGGCGCCGTTGCCAGGGAGGGAACGGTGTATTTGTTTTCTAACAAGTTTGGTGTGTTATTTCAGAGACTTCAAGATTCAGATCTAGCATTCAAGCTTTGCAGGAGAAGACTTGCAAATTCTATGCCCCTACTCTCGAAAGTAGGAAACAAAATTTCAAGAAATTACGTTGCAAAAGTTGAAAATTTCGTTGGACTACTAAAACTCTTTTTTGCAGGACATATTGCTTACAAAAATTAAGTTTTTGTATGTTATATTCTTGCTATATCTGCTATCCACCATCCCTGTTTTAATCCAACAGTAATTTGAGTGATTATTAATTGCTTAAAAAAACGTTTAGACTTACATTCTAGGCATTTGTCTAATTACGTTTATTTTACAATTACTGTTAAAGAGAGCTGGAGACAAGGTACGTATGCATAGCATATAGTTTAGGAAACATTCTTGGGTGATATTTTGCTTTTGAATGTTACTTTTTTGTATCTTGCACACTTTGCACAATAAATTCTAAAGGCAAACCCCAATTCAAGATAAGATGGGGAAGTCATTACCCTTCCTTAACCCATAAACCATCTCCAAGCACGCACAACCTAAGCCTAAGTAAAATCTGATAGACGTTGGCCGATTATCCTAAGGGGGATGGTGTTGGAATTTGACTCCTACCAAATCAGTGTCTAGGAAGGGGGTTAAGGGCCGAAAGCCCGAAGGTTAGTGGTTACTTAATTAAGGAACGTCTTTGACGGATAACCTCCCACCAATCTTGCCCTGAACTGGCTGATTAGCTTGTGGGTCAAAGTCTACATTATACCTCCTGTGGACAATCAACTAGTTAGGAGTTGTCTAGGTCGAGGTTACCTTAGACTAGGCTTGGTTGATTACTCTTCTTGACTATTGGAGAACTTATTTGTGATTGTGTTTGTGTATGCAAGTGTGGTCAAGAGACCCTAATTCATCTAGGTTAACTAGAAACACATCACCACCCAAGTTCGAACCAAGACCAGATTCGGTTATGGATCAACCGACATCTTTGCAGGATAGGTTCTAACCCATTAGAACATCACTTCCATCCTGCATCCAACTTCCATCGGTTGGTGAACAAAAATTTGAGCTTAAACCACAGTTCATCAATACACTTCCTAAGTTCCATGGCTTAGAGTCCGAAGATGCTTATTTCTTCATAAGAGAATTTGAGGAAGTATGCTTAATGATGAAAATCCCACACCTTGCAGATGATGCTATTAGGTTGAGATTTGTCCCGTTTGCTCTTAAGGACTTAACCAAGAAATGGCTCTACAGCTTAGCGGCCGGCTCTATCACATCCTGGGATGGTTTCATCAAGGTCTTCTTGAAGAAATTCTATCCAATCCACAAGACCGCTCTGTTTGTCCCGAGATGATGCCAATTGTGGATCTAAAATATACGAGTCAACACTCACAAGAATATTAGTATAAAGAAACAAATGTACTTGCACATAAAGAAAACAAATCACAGAAAAGATAACAATCGCAAACACGAGTGATTTATCCTTGTTCGGTCCTCGTGACCTACATCCAGTCCCCAAGCCTCCCGCTTGAGATTTTCCTTTATACTTGACTTTGTACACCCAAAATCAACACCTTGCACACCACTTGGCAAATCCCCTTTGCAAAATGTGTACAACTCTTCTTACAACAAAGAAGATCACAACACCTTGTACAACTTCTCTTCTACACCAAGAAGACGCTCTTGTACAATGATTCCTTTGAGTGATTACAACATTTCCTATAAGCCTTGATTCAGTATGTGATCGTGGACAAGGGCTATTATAGGTGAACTTTCAGATATCTTCACAAAAGAGTAGGAATGGTGAAGAACTGGAAGTGGGAACAGTTTTCAAAGAACCAGAATATTTTTTAAGATTTTTGGTCAGAAAACTATATATTTTTAATTGGTATTTTGGCCTAAGATAACAACCCTATTTATAGCTGAACTCTAGGGTTAGTTAGAGTAGTTATTAGGACCATTTTGAATGTTTAAACGTTGGATAACGATGAAGGAAATACCAGAAAATAGAAACTGTCCAACAGTCAGAAACTGCCATTAGTCGACTTGAGATATGGGTTAGTCGACTAGGGTAGGCAAATTTCTGAATTTTTAATTGGTATACTGACTGTTGAGCCACTGGTCGACCACCCGATTGACCGCCCCAGGCAAACTCGCATACTGGTCGACCGCCAGGTTGACTTAGCCTAAAGGCACTCAGCCTTGCCGGGCGACCGCCCGGTCGACCGGCACTACCGTTGGGTAGTTACGTCAGTCGATCGCCTGGTTGACCGGCCTTATAGGCAAGGTCTTGTGCACATCGGTCGACCGACCGGTGACCGAGCTCTGGTTCGGTCAATCGACCGGTTGACCACCAACAGGCTTAGGCTAGTGATCGATCACATATATTGCATACATATTGTCACATTTCCATGCTTGTTATCTAAATAAATCATATTAATAAGTCCTATTGTTCTTTATAAAATGCAGGCCCATTGCTAAAGGCTAGACCAAAGAAACTAGCCCAATAGCCCATTTAATTAAAAATAAATTAGAAATCAGGGAATCAGGGCAGATCTGAGCAAATCATAGAGGTTGAAAACCGATTGAAATGAATCTTCCCAAATCAAGCGGTTGAAACCAACAAATCAAAGATCGTTTCGTCAAATCTGGGGGCTGCAACAGTAAATCCAACAAGACAAAAGGAAGCCCAAAGCCACGCCAACTGTTCCCCCACCTGGATGTGACCAATTGGCCACATCCAGGCCGCAGATCCGCGGCTTGTTGGTGGAGATAAGGGGAGCATTTGCTCCCCTTATGTCCTCACTCCCTGCCCTCTGGGTTTTTGCCTATAAAAGCTTGGGTTTTGTACTGAAAAATGAGCGAGGACTAGGATTAAATTTCTTGCTCATTTTTAAGGTTTAGGCTCTTTGTTAGATAGTGTAGAAAAGTTGTATCTCTGTTCTTTAATTTGTTGTTTAGTCCAAATACCAGTGAGTGAGAGGAACTGAGTGATTGTAATCTGAAGATTGAAGTGACATCAATAAAGGATCAAGCTTTCTCCTCTTCCAGTCAAATTCACGGGTATTTCTTGTGTTATTTTCATGTCTAGCTTTGTATTATTCATGAGTAGCTAAATTGGTTTTCTGGGCTCACTATTACTCCTCTCTCTGATCCTTCTTCTTTTCGAATGGTTTTGATGAAATGACCCAATGAATTATTTGCATGCCTAACTTAAGCCTTTCTTCTTGAAAGTGTTCTTGAAGGCACATGAGGATGGGTTTGGATTTTTAACTTCTACCTCTTTTCAAAACATCTCTTGAACTTATTTTTATCTCATACTTGAACGTCTTGATGATTTAACATTCAACTCAAGACGATTTCTTAAAGAAAAGAATTAACCTTTCCAACCATCTTATGTGCTTTGCTTAAAGCTTTCTAAAATCAATCTTAAGTTTTGCCTATGATCAAATTGAGGCATTAAGATTTTCAAGAGAAGAACATATCATTGAGTAGTGAGAAAGTGAGCCCAGATTTTCTTCTTTATTAAAAAACAACAAATCACTTTTTAAACTTTATACAAAATTCACCTTTTCCAAAGCCTTCTCTAAATTTGCAACTTTTCTTTTAATCATCTCCCGTCTCTCCATTTTCTTTTTCACCTTAAAAGAAAGACACCAACTTCACTTTTTGTTATTTAACAAAAACACCGAAAAGCTTCTATCGTATTTCTCCCCGTGGACACGACCTGTTAGCCACAAGCCACACGGTAAATTCTCTTATCTCTTTGATTTTACAATCAGCTAGGGTTTATAAGGTTTGAAACTTGGTCTCATTAACACTTATAAAATCTCATAAAATCTACAAAAATAAGCTCTTATTGAAGAACAAATAGGTGTGCAAAAATTAACACATATTATAAACTATTTGAACTATTTTTGAGGCTTGAAAATTAAAATTTAAACTAAAACCGATATTTTCCAAAATACAAACTTTGAAATGAAAATTTGATTTTTCTCAAACTTGTATAAATACAAAAACAAGATATTTGAACACTTTTGAAGCATAAAGTCTATGGATAGAATCCAATATACATATAAGAGATATATCTATATTTTTGACATAAATCCAAAATAAGTTTTGTTAATTACAAAACTCTAAACACATGAAATAGAATCATCAAAATAAGTTTTTCTAAATATAGAAGCATAGATGTATATAGATGAAATCCAATATATATTAAACCATGTAAACTTGTTTTAGTTCTATCTATTCATGAAAACCATATATATGTATACTTGAAATCCAAAACTGGTTAAACCAAAAACCAAACGTATTGAACTTGAGCATATCAAGACTATTCTATCTGTACACAAGATCTAAATAGAAAACTAACTAAAACAAATCGAGATCTGCTTGTCGATCTTCATCTTCAAGACACCTCGATCCAAACACGATCTAAATGAGCTTGACTCCAACCGAGTGTTAGATGCTATCTTGATGCGCGAGCTCTTGAATCATCATGTGCTACCTCCAAAACTTGATTTTGAATCCTTTATTGAAGCTAAATACTGACTAAGATCTTGATAAATATCTGAAACTAAATAAGCACAAGATCATTAGTACTATAACTACATGAGTTAATTATCATCAAAACTAAAGTGATGAGCCTTTGGGGCCACAATCTCTTCCTTTTTATCCCTTCTCCATGTAATGCATGTATGCGGGAAGAGCTAGCTTATCGTCTCTCCTCTTCATGAATGTATATCGCATATATATTTTTATTGTTTGTTTGTCTTCACGCCTTTGTTCATGAATTGATAAAAAGGGAGAGAAGAATTTAGAGAGTTTATATATGCATGCTTAATATTTGTTATTTATACATACATATTTGTGTTTAGTTTATACGCTTTTATTGAATATCTCTATTGTTTATATATGCATGAATTAAAAATAAACTTCATAGAAGCTCCCTCTTAACTCATGCATAGCATAAATAATAGGGATATTCAATAAAAACATATAAACTAAACATAAATATATATACATAAGCAATAAATATTAAGCATGCATATATACACTCTCTAAATTTTTCTCCTCCTTTTTGTCAATTCATCAACAAAGGGGTGAAGATAAATAAACAATAAAGATGTTATGCGACATACATTCATGAAGAGGAGAGACGATAAGTTAGCTCCCCCTGCATACATGCACTACATAGAGAAGGGACAATTAGACCCTAACCCACATAAAGCATAATATACAATGTATAAGTAGAGATGTTAAGCTCTCCCTACACATATGTATCATATAAAGAAGAGAGGTCAAACTCTACTATATGTAAAATACACTCAACATGAATCTATATATAAAGGAGATGTTAAGCTCCCCTTGCATATAGGCAATACATATCAACAATTTTTTTTAAGAAAATTTTGAAATCACCTTTAAAACAAATTTTGAATTTTTTCAGAAGTCAACAAAATAAATTTTGATACCGATTATAAATTTTGATACCAATTGAAAGGTAAAATATAAAATAGAAGGTAAGTTTTTGATACAAATAGAAGGTAAAACATAAAATGTATTTTGATACCAAAACAATACCAATTGAAATCAATGCATAAGCTTATAAAGATACCAATTAATATTTAAAATTAAGTCAAGCTTACCATAAACATAATTTGTGCTTAAAAAGAAATATGTGGCATTGCAAAAATAAGCACAATCAAAATCATATATATATGTATGTATATTCAATTTAACTACGAATTTTAAATATGTTGCATACATATATACGAAAACAAGTATGAGTACACAAAAGTGAAATATCTTAAAAATCAAGCGTATAACTCATAACATCCACCTTTATCATGTTCATGTTAAAAAGATTTTCAATAAGGCACATAAGGTATGGTCGCCCAACCATCCGCCCTAAAGTTGGTAGGGGTTTTCAAAAAATAGGATTTGAAAATTTTAACATAATTTGAAAATCACTGCCAATTGAAGAATAAATACTAATTTAAAGATAATTTTGAAAACTAGTACTAACTTCAAGTAAGGAATAATACATGAAAACATGAAAATCACACGATCATCGACACTCAAATAGCAATAAAGCATATATAGGCTCAAAAATCATGAGTAAATACCAAACATAGAGTGTAAGAATTATGTAATCAACAACATCATGGAAATAAGGCATTGAAACTCATAAAAAATTTCTTTTATCAAAAGTAATAAATCATCAAAACTAAATACGCTTCAAGGTATATGTATGTTTTATTGAAACTAAAAGTATACAACATATCCCAAACATAAACGAGTCCATAAAAGAATTTTGTATAAAAGGCAAGTGACTCTACGATAGACATGGATATCTAATAGTTTTAGACAAAATTAACATATACATGAAGCTAAATACATTTTTATGGAAACATGTACAAAAATAGAGAATGCAAGTTAAAATGTCAAATCATCAAAACTAAGTTATACAAGTAGAAGTAATGAGTACAAATGAGCAATAAAGCATAAATACAGATAATCAAGTATAGCTCACTAATTATATAAGTATAAACACAAGTTTTAATGAAAACTACATCTTAAACAAGTAATCAAAACATGAAGCAAAAAAAATATAAACAAATATGATCATTAGGTTAAATGCACGTGTTTTAGAACTAGAATATACACAATAGCTAAACTATAGTGAAAACACAACATATGTGAATCCATATGAATATGGGTGTATCTTAGAGGACTATCTATGTACATCACATGTCTAATTTACATTGCATCTAACATAATAAGCATTAAAACATGACATGATAAAATCGATGAAAGCATGTAAACTAAAACAAGGAGTTAGAGATAGTTACCAAGCCATGTGAACCACTCTCTATGTCTCCAAAATCATGGTGGTCCTTCCATCAAACTTTCCTTGAAAGTGATACATCCAAAAGTGTCACAATTTACCTCGGAACGCATCCACCATCAAGGCACCAACATTCTCACATCATTTGAGAACCCACACCTACATCAATTACAATAGGGGTGGATTTTGGTGCCCATATATTTTTCGGTCCAAGAGGGTTAGCACCTTTCCTAACCTAAACAAACTTATTTGCAAAATTTGAATTGTTAATCCTATCATAACAAAATTTTGCAAGGTGGCTCGTACGTCCGCATTGTGTACAAGTGTACACATAAGCATACATATAATCATGTGTGTGAGCATGATGAGCATGTGTATGCTGTGTTTTGTGTGCATGCATGTGAGGAGCATGTTTCTTCCGAATCATGGATTCCAACCGCGTGTGGTTCATGGTACAATGGCTCAAAGTAGAGCCCATACAATCTACACTTTTCTTCAAAACACAAAAATTATTTTCATTAATTGAAGAAGAAGTGGAGCATGCATTCTTCTCAATAGAGGGTATAACAATGAAATCATGACAAGAATGAGAAGCCAAATCATTTTTTAAAGAAATATTTTCATTTGAAATAAATTACATTTTTTTTTGAAATCAAAGCATTTTATTTTCAAAGAATTGTTCTCTTTCAAAACAAAATCGAGTTTTTGAAACAAAACTCATTATTCTTCGAAACATCATCAGAATCATTTTATTTTTTAAAATTTTATTTTCATTTTAGGCAAGGTCAAGTTGGGATTTCAATGAGTCCCTTTCACTTGAAATCTCAACCCTCTCTTACAAAAATATATTAAGTTTTGAAAACAAATTCTTATTTTCTTCTTTTAATTTAAATCTTTTCTTTTTCAAAAATTTTAATTTTCTAGCAAGTTTTCACAAAATAGGGAAAGTTTTTCATTTAAGGCATGGGGCATCCATACTATCATGATCATCATTAGAAGAGTTAACACTATCATCTAGATGAGTATCCGAATGTACCTCAAGGGAGTCAATCCTTTGGACCATATAGCAAGTTTCGTTGGACTCATCCACCAAGGGTTACTTCTCCACATAGTTTGTCGTCTGTAGCTCAGGAGAGGTCAATGTGTTCCATACCGTAAAAACGGAATAACAATGAGAAATAATAGAAAGATAATCTTTACTAAGTGTATGCCTAAGTGCCTCTAAGGCTTGTGTATTAGCCTCAATTTACTTGTCATTACCAAGATAAGATTTCTTAGTAGTAGCGCGGTAAATATTTAATCCTAGGGCTTTAAGATATGTACTCATCTTAAACTTTCACATATCGATGTTGGAAACATCATACATGGGAGGGGCAAGAAAATCCACGAGTGTATAAATTATATGTGTGCAATGTATAATAGATTAGTTATCCAAGGATTTCACTCTTAGGTGGTTAATCTGAATATCAGGAGCGTAGGCTCTGATACAATTGAAATACATCTAGAGGGGGTGAATAGGTGTACTGAGAAATTAAAATTAAATTTCTATAACACAATGTGTAACCAAGAGTGAGTCCAAATTTTTCGTGTAGGGCTCTGGAACTACTTCTCTAGATACCTCTAGATTAAGAGTTGAAGTGTTATTAGAAGCTCTCTTGATTCAACATAAGTGTGGGCACACGCAAAGTATATCTAGCATATGAATATGAACAATATAAAGTAATACAAGATATAAAAGAGAAAGAGTTAAGAGATAGTGGATCAAACGCAAACACAAAGATATGTTTCGAGGTTCGAGCCACTGCTCTACGTCCCCGCCTCCACACAGAAGGATTTTCACCACATCCACACATGACCTTCCACAAAGGGACCTCCACTGAGGAATTATAACTCTACACTTGAAGTATACTACTCTCTCAAACACAGTCACCTCTACACAAGAAGATAGGCACAAAGCCAAAGCAAAGAAAATATTACAATCTTGGTGGTTCAATGATCACAAACAATACTTGGTGATCACAATAGACCACAAATAATTTTCCTCATAAAAATAAGATCCTATAGATAGGATTAGAAATGGTAGATCAAGTGTGAGAAAACAAGATGTTTGAAAAAGAGAACAACAAAAAAAAACACTTGTAAAAAACACTATATAGACAAGTAAATAAAGATCAAAACTAATTTCCTGAAAACTTTCTTTTCATTGATTTTTTCAGCACTTTGAAAACAAATAAAAGATAAAGATTTTAGACTCAAAAACTTCTTTTAAACTTGCTGTAAAACACTTGAAAAGATGGGAAGAATAGCTCTTGAAAATCTTGGTTAAAACAGCTCAAGAGAACCCCTATTTATAAGCTCAGAAGAATATAGCCGTTGGGGTCCAAAAAAGGTCAATTTTGATCTGTCGGTCGACAAGCAGGTCGACCATCCAACGGTCGTATTTTTGACTATTGAACCACCGATCGACCGCCTCAGGTAAACTCACCTACTGGTCAACCGCTCGGTCGACCGAACCTAAAGGCACTCAGCCTTGTCGGGCGGCACTACCGTTGGGTAGTTACAGTTGGTCGACCGCCCGGTCTACCGACCTTATAGGCAATGCCTTGTGCACATCTTTGTGCACATTGGTTGACCGACTGGTCGATTAAGTTCTGGTTCGGTCGACCGGCCGGTCGACCGCCAGCAGGCTCAGGCAAGGGTTTATAGGGTTTGAAACCAAGTCTTATTAACGCCTATAAAATCACATAAAATCTCATAAATTTCACAAAAATAAGCTCTTATACATATTTGAAGAACAAATATGTGTGACCAAAAATCAACACATATTACAAACTATTTGAACTGTTTTTGAGGCTTGAAAATTAAACTTTAAATCAAAACTGATATTTTTCAAAATACAAACTTTGAAATGAAAATCTCATTTTTCTCAAACTTGTATAAATACAAAAACAAGATATTTGAACTCTTTTGAAGCATAGAGTGTATGGATAGAATCCAATACACATATAAGAGATATATTTATGTTTTTAATTAAATCCAAAATAAGTTTTGTTAATTACAAAACTCTAAACACATAAAATAGAAGCATCAAAATAAGTTTTTCTAAATATATGAAGCATAGATGTATATAGATGAAATCTAATATACATTAAACCATGTAAACTTGTTTTGATTCTATCTATTCATGAAAACCATATATTTGTGTACTTGAAATTCAAAACCTGCTAAACCGAAAACCAAACGTATTGAACTTTTGTGTGTGTGTGTGAAGTTGAGCATATCAAGATTATTCTATTTTTATACAAGATCTAAATAGAAAACCAACTAAAACAAACCGAAGTCTTCTTGTCGATCTTCATCTTCAAGACGACTCGATCCAAACACGATCCAGATGAGCTTGACTCTAACCGAGTGCTAGATGCTATCTTGACACGCGAGCTCTTGAATCATCATGTGCTATCTCCAAAACTTGACTTTGAATCCTTTGTTGAAGCTAAATACCAATACCAACTAAGATCTTGATCAAATATCTGAAACTAAATAAACACAAGATCATTAGTATTATAATTACATGAGTTAGTCATCATCAAAACTAGAGTGATGGGCCTTTGGGCCAACAAGATATTCATGCCTGAGCAACGGGCCTAATTATGTCAAATTACTTTTCTTCGAGGTTTTGTCTCTCATTCCCCAACCTTTGACACCAATTTGAATAAAGTCAAGCATTAACAAATTTCTCCTTAGATCAATCTCCTATTGAAACTGAGAGGCCCTTGGGCCAACTTCTACTCAATTTTACTTAGGATTGCGATAGTGAGTGAGGAGATTATTTCGAGCCAAGGAAGGCTAATGACTTTCGAACCTTATCTTGTTTAAGAATATGCTCTTAATCATTTTCGTGCAAATGTATAAGTATATAGCAGAAATAATACTTAAGCAATGTATAGTATATGACCCAAATGTGTTTCCTAAGCTGCATGCAATGCACACATACTTTGGCTCCAACACTCTTCAACAATAACGAAAAGCAAAACGAATTAGACATGTGCCTTAGAATGCGAAGTCTAACCGTTTTTTAAGAAATTATTAACATAAGTTATTGTTGAGTTAATACAGTGTGCACAAATATATATCAAGAAAAACTAACTGTAGAATTTAACTTATTTTGCAATTTTGCATTACCAACCCAAAAAAATCAGGTCAGTAGTCCATACAAATGTCATGGTTGTACGCTTCTGCCGCGTTCACGTAATACTCATGTTGAATTTTGTGCCCTGCTTTCTAGAACAGGGTCACAGAGCAATAAGGATTCTTCTGTGGCTTGAAATTTCATGAATATTGTCCCTACATACCAAAATAGAGAAGAAGCAACCGTAAGTAAACTTTAAAAAAAAACTTACTGTCCCTCCCCAACAACGACATCAAAATTTTGATTGAATCTGAACCTGCACAGAAAATGTAGTTTAGAAATGAGATATATAAAGTGTTAGGTTGCTCAATACTACCGCTATAGCAAGTAGCTATGCGAGTCGTGATTCACAAGGAGGGACCGCAATATAAGCGTTTAGTAAGTTCTTTCTAAGTTACCTAAATCGGTTAAAATCTTTTTCTTTGTTTTTTGAAAAAAAGAAAAGTGTTAAGAGTGAAGAGAAGAGAAGATAGAAGATGGTAGAAAAAATTGAAAATACACCTAGAGGGGGAGTGAATAGGTGTACTAGCTAATCTAATGCAAATGATACGGAATTAAAAACTAATTTTAACACACTATGTGTAACCTAAGAGTGTAGCCGAAATCCCAGTAAAGGGCTCTCGACTATCTCCTTTAGATTCCTCTAAATTAAGAGTTGAGGTGCTATATGAAGCTCTCTTAGTTCAACACAAGTATGTGCACACAAACTATATCTATCATATAAATAAGTGCAATATAAAGCAATACAAGATATAAGAGAGATAGAGTTTAGAGATAGTGGATCAAACGCAAACACCAAGATATGTTTCGAAGTTTGAGCCACTGCTTTACATCCCCGTCTTCACACAGAAGGATTTTTATTACGTCCATACAGGACCTCCCACAAAGGGAACCTCCACTGAGAAATTTACAATTACAAACTTAGGAGCATACAACTCCTCTCTGCAACGCAGCCACCGCTACACAAGAGGCAAGACACAAAGCCAAAACTCAATCACCTCTACACAAGAGTGATGGGCACAAAGTCAAATAACAATCACTTCTACACAAGAGGGATAAAAGCCCAAAGCCAAACTCAACCACAATCACCTCTACAAAAGAGGGATAAAGGCCCAAAGTCAAACTCAACCACAATCACCTCCACACAAGAGGGATAGCCATAAACCCAAAGCACAACCACCTCTACACTAGAGGGATAGACACAAAGCCAAAGCAAAGGAAAGATTACAATCTTGGTGATCACAATAGACCATAAATAATTTCCTCACAAAACATGATCCTATAGATAGGATTAGATATGATAGCTCAAGTGTGAGAAAATAAAGTGTTCGAAAAGAAAAACAACAAAAAAAAACTCTTGAGAAAAATATTAGGTAGATATTGAAATGAAGATCAAAAACCAATATCCTAAAGACTATTTTTCTTTGATTTTCCAACACTTTAAAATAAATAAAAGATAAATCTTTTTGGCACAAAAACTCTTTAAAAACTTGCTGCTAAACACTTGAAAAGATGTGAAGAAAGGCTCTTAAAAATCTTGTTGAAAATCACCCAAGAGAAGCCCTATTTATAGGCCCTCAAAATTCTAGCCGTTGGCAGCCAAAAAAGTTTATTTCTGACCTTCCGGTCGACCGCCGGTCGACTGACCAACAATCAAATTTCTGACCGTTTTGCATCCGGTCGACCGCCCGGTCGATCGAGACTAGCCTGCTGGTCGACCGCCCGGTCGACCAGCACTACCTGAGAGTTGGGTAGTTACAGTCAGTCGACCGTCCGGTGGACTGGCCTTCTAGGCTGGCCATGTGCAAGTCTTCGTGCACATCGGTCGACCGGTCTCCCGCCCAATCGACCGCCAGCAGGATCTGGCTGGGATAAAGGGTTATGAAACTAAGTCTTTTTAACAACTATAAAATCCCATAGATTCTTATAAATTTCACAAAAATAAGTTCTATAAATATTTGAAGAACAAATATGTGTGATCAAAAATTAACACAGTTTACAAACTATTTGAACTAATTTTGTGAGATAGAAATTAAGCTTCAAACCGAAAACCGTATTTTCAAAACTTGGATTTTGAAAATGAAAAATCATTTTCTCCAAAACTTGTATAAATACAAAAACATGATATTAAAACACATTTGAAGTATATTGTGTATGGATAGAATCCAATGCACATATAAATAATGTATCTATATTTTTGACATGAAATCCAAAATAAGTTTTGTTAAATACAAAACTCTAAACACATGAAATAGAATTATCAAAATAATTTTTTCTAATTAAATGAAGCATAGATGTATATAGATGAAATCTAATATACATTAAACCATATAAACTTGTTTTGATTTTATCTATTCATGAAAACCATATATATGTGAACTTGAAATCCAAAACCGGTTAGACTGAAAACCAAACATATTGAACTTGTGTGTGTGTAAACTTGAGCATATCAATACTAGTCTATCTTACATAAGATCTAAACACAAACTTAAACTAGACAAACCAAAGTCTTCTTGTAGAACTCCTTCTCCAAGCTGACTTGATCCAGACACGATCCATAGAGCTTTGGCTCCATCCGAGTGTTAGATGTGATCTTAACGCGTGAGCTCTTGAATTTACATGTGTTAGCTCCAAAACTTCTTTATTGAAGTTAAGTACCTACTAAGATCTTGATAGGAAAAATGTAACTAAAAAAATACAAGATCATTGTACTATAACTATATGAGTTAATCATCATCAAAACTAGAGTGATGAGCCTTTGGGCCAACAATCTCCCCCTTTTTGATGATGACAAAACTCATGGAGTTATATATGCATGGATTAAAGATAAGCTTCATAGAACTCCCCCTTAACTCATGCATAGCAATAGGTAAATAGATATTCAATGAAATGCATAAAGTAAACACAAACATATATGCATAGATAAGATTATAAACATGCATATAAAACTCTCTAAATTCTTCTCCCTTTTTTGTCAATTCATCAACAAAGGGATGAAGATAATCAAATAATAAAGATGTATATGTGATATACATTCATGAAGAGGAGAGACGATAAGTTAGCTCCCCCTGCATACATGCATTCATGAAGAAGGGATGATTAGACCCTAATCACATAAAGCATAATATACAATATATAAGTGGAGATGTTAAGCTCCCCCTACACACGTGTACTACATAACAAAGAGAGGTCAATCACTTCAATATGGAAAGTGCACTCAACATGAATCTATATATAGAGAAGATGTTAAGCTCCCCTTGCATGAAGGTAATACATATCAAAACATTTTGAAATCACTTTTAAAACAAATTTTGAACTTTTCGAAGTTAACAAAATAAATTTTGATACCAATTGAAATTAAATTGTATTTGACAAAACAAAGTTAGTACCACTTGTAGAAAAACAAAATTTTTGAGATACTAATAGTAGATTTTGATACCAATTGAAAATGAAACATGGTAAGTTTTTGATACCAATTGAAAGGTAAAATATGAAAAAAAATTTGATACCAAATAAATACTAATTTAAATACCAATTGAAATGATTAGCAATTAAAATACCAATTGAAATGCCAACCAAAAACAATGCATAAGCTTATTAAGATACCAATTAATATTTAAAATTAAGTCAAGCTTAGTATAAACATAATTAGTGCTTTTAAAAATGTAAAGGCATTGTAAACAAGCACAATTAAAACATATATATGTACGTATGGAAATACCAATTGAAATTTTGAAACATACATATATAGAAAACACATATGAGTATACAATAATAGAAATTTCATTAAAATCATGTATATCTCATAACTACCTCCCTTTCCTGCACATGTTTAAATAGATTTTCAATAAGGGTATACAAGGCATGGTTGCCCATCCAACCGCCCTTTGGAATAAAGAGGTTTTCAAAAGTATGAGTTTGAAAATAATTTAACATGTTTGAAAATTCTACCAATTGAAGAATGCGAACTAGTTTAAGATAATTTTTGAAATAACTAGTTAAAGATCCTTCAAAACATGAAACTAAATCATATATCTCATGAAGCATGCGTTTTACACAAAATTGATACTCAAGACCTATAAAGCTCAAAAATGTACTCATAAAACAAAGTCATGAGTAAACACAAATAATGTGAGTGTACAAGAATTATGTAAAATGCATAATCATGGAAATAGTCAATGATACTCATATGAATTTATTTTATCAAAAATAAGAAATCATCAAAACTAAATAGGCTTAAAGGTATATGTATGTTTGTTGAAACTAAAAGCATATATACATATCCCAAATATAAATGAGTCCATAAAAGAATTTTGCATGAAAAGTAAGTGACTCTAGGATAGACATATATATCTATTAGTTTTAGAAAAAATTGACATATACATGAACATAAACATATTTTTACGAAAACATGAACAAACATAGGGAAAACAAGTATAAATGAAAGAATCATCAAAACTAGGTTATACATGTACATATAACGAGTACAAATGAGCAATGAAATACAAACACATAATAACCAAGTGTAGCTCACTACTTGTACAAGTATAAACACAAGTTTTAGTGAAAACTTCATCTAAACAAGTAATCTAAAATATGAAGTGCAAAATCATAAACAAATATGATCATTAAGGTAAATATTCGTGTTTTAGAGATAGGATAAACACAATAGCTAAAGTATAGTGAGAACACAAAAAAGTAGTCCATATAAATATAGGTGTATTTCAAATACCATTTATGTATATCTTAAGTCAAATTGGCATAGCATTTAACATAATGATCATGTAAAACCGAAATATGCTAAAAATCAATCAATAAGAGCATGCAATCAAAATGGGATTTAGAGATAGTTATCAAAACCAATAGGGCTAATCTCTAGGTCTCCAAACCAGGTGGTCCTCCCACCAAACATCCTTGAAGGTGATGCATCCAATGTAGTGTCCATCAAGCTCAAACGCATCCACCATCGAGGCACCAATACCCTCACGTCAAGTGAGAGCCCACACCTACATCAAATACAATAGGGATGAATTTTGGTATCCACACTTTCTTGGGTCCATGAGGGTTAGCACCTTTCTTAACCCAAACAAATTTATTTGAAAATTTTGAATTACGTATTCTATCATAACAAGACTTTGCATGGTGGCCCGTACGTCCACAATGTGTACAAGTGTACACATGAGCATACATAGAATCATGTGTGTGAGCATGATAAGTATGTGTATGCCATATTTTATGTACATGAATATGTGGTGCATGTTTCTTGCGAAACATAAATTAATTTCTTGTAATCCATAGCACATTGGCTCAAAGTGGAGCCTAAACAATCTACACTTTTTTTCAATATGCAAATATCATTTTCAATTTTTGAAGAAGAAGTGGAGCGTGCATTGCTATCAACAGATGTTACAACAATAAAGTCATGACAAAAATGAGAAGCAAAATCATTTTTCAAAGAAATATTTTCATTTGAAACAAATTTCAATTCTTTTGAAATCAAAGCAATTTTATTTTTCAAAGAATTGTTCTCTTTTAAAATAATTTCAAGTTTTAAAGACAAAACATCATTATTCTTCAAAACAATATCAAGATCATTTTTATTTTTCAACTTCATTTTCCTTTGAAACAAGGTCAAGTTGGGTTTTCAAGGAGTCCCTTTCACTTGAAATGTCAACCCTCTCTTGTAAAATCATGTTTAGCTTTGAAAATAAATTTTCATTTTTTTCTTTTAATTTAAAACTCTTGTTTTTCAAAATTTTATACTTAGAAAGCAAGTTTTCACAAAATAATGAAAGTTCTTCATTTAAAGCATCAACATTCATATTGTCATCACCTGATAAACTAGCACTATCATCTAGTTGAGTGTCCGAGTTTACCATAAGGGAGTCATTCCCTTGGATCATGTAGCAAGCTTGGTAAGACTCATCTTCACTAGATTCTTTCTCCACATAGTTTGTCATTTGTAGCTTTGGAGAGGTTAAAGTATTCCACACTGCAAAAGCAGAATCACAATGAGAAATCATAGATAAATATTCTTTGCTAAGTTAGTGCCTAAGTGCATTAGGGCTTGTGCATTAGGCTTAATGTACTTGTCATTACCAAAATAGATTTCTTCGTAGTGGCAAGATGGACATGCAAACCTAGGGCTTTTAAATAAGTACTCATTCTAAACTTTCACATATCGATGTTAGAAACATCAAAAATAGGAGGGGCAAGGTGATCCATGAGTGAATAAACTACATGTGTGCAAATACAATACTAGATTAGCAATCCAAGATCTCACTCCTAGGTGGTTAAACCTAATATCAGGAGCTTAGGTTCTGATACTAATTGAAAATACACCTAGAGGGGGGTGAATGGGTGTACTAGCTAATCTAATGCAAATGATGCGAAATTAAAAACTAATTTCAACACACAATGTGTAACCCAAGAGTGTAGCCGAATTTTCAGTGAAGAGCTCTGGATTATCTCCTCTAGATTCCTCTAAATAAGAGTTGAGGTGCTATATGAATCTCTCTTAGTTCAACACAAATATGTGTACACACAAACTATATCTAGAATATGAATAAGTGCAATATAAAGCAATGCAAGATATAAGGAGACAGAGTTTAGAGATAGTTGATCAAACGCAAACACCAAGATATATTTCAAGTTTGAGTCACTGCTCGACGTCCCCGTCTTCACACAGAAGAATTTCACTATGTTAACACAGGACCTCCCACAAAGGGAACCTCCACTGAGGAATTTATAATTACAAACTAAGGAGTACACAATTCCTCTCTCCAACACAATCACCTCTACACAAGAGACAAGGCACAAAGCTAAAACTCAATCACCTCTACAATAGAGGGATGGGCACAAAGCCAAACAACAATCACCTCTATAGAAGAGGGATAAAGGCCAAAGCCAAACTCAACCACAATCATCTCCACACAAGAGGGATAGTCACAAACCCAAAGCACAACCACTCTACACTAGAGGGATAGGCACAAAGTCAAAGCAAAGGAAGGATTACAATCTGGTGATCACAATAGACCACAAACAATTTTTCTCACAAAATAATACCTATAGATAGGATTAAATATGATAGCTCTAGTGTGAGAAAATAAAGTGTTTGGAAAGAAAAAAAACAAAGAAAAACTCTTGACAAAAATACCAGATAGATATTGAAATGAAGATCAAAAATCAATCTCCAAAGACTCATTTTTTCATTGATTTTCCAACACTTTAAAAAAAAATAAAAGAAATCTTTTTGGCACAAAAAACTCTTTAAAAACTTGCTGCTAAACACTTGAAAAGATGAGAAGAAAGGCTCTTAAATGTTTGTTGAAAACATCCAAGAGAAGCCCTATTTATAGACCCTCAAAATTCTAGCCGTTGGCAGCCAGAAAAGGTCATTTTTGACCTTCCGGTCGGACCGGCCGGTTGACCGACTAACTGTCAAATTTCTGACCGTTGTGTCTCGGTAGAGCGCCCGATCAACGAGAGACTAGCTTGTCGGTCGACCGCCCAGTCGACCGGCATTACTCGATAGTTGGGTAGCAACAGTCGGTCGACCGCCCGGTCGACCGCCTTCTAGGCTGGCCAGTACACGTCTTCGGCACATCGGTCGACCGGTCCGGTCCACGACTCTGGTCCGGTCGATCGCCAACAGGATTGGCTGGAATAAGGGTTATGAAACTAAGTCTTTTTTAACATCTATAAAATCCCATAAATCTCATTAATTCTACAAAATTAGCTCTATAAATATTTGAAGAACAAATATGTATGATCAAAATCAACCCATATTAAAAAACTATTTGAACTATTTTGTGACATTGAAATTAAGCTTTAAACCGAAAACCGTATTTTCTAAAACTTGGATTTTGAAAATGAAAAACCGTTTCTCCAAAACTTGTATAAATATAAAAACATAATATTAAAACTCATTTGAAGCATTATGTGTATGGATAGAATCCAATACACATGTAAATAATATATCTATATTTTTGACATGAAATCAAAAATAAGTTTTGTTAATACAAAAACTAAAACACATGAAATAGAATCATCAAAATAAGTTTTTCTAATTAAATGAAGCATAAATGTATATAGATGAAATCTAATATATTAAACCATGTAAAACTATTTTGATTATATCTATTCATGAAAATCATATATATGTGAATTTGAAATCCAAAATCGGTTAAACTGAAAACCGAACATATTGAACTTGTGTGTGTAAACTTGAGCATATTAAACTAGTCTATCTTACACAAGATCTAAATACAAACTTAAACTAGACAAACTGAAATTTTCTTGTAGAACTCCTTCTCCAAGCCAACTCGATCCAAACACGATCCATAGAGCTTTGACTCCATCCGAGTGCTAGATGCGATCTTAACGTGCGAGCTCTTGAATCTACATGTGTTAGCTCTAAAACTCTTTTGTTGAAGCTAAGTACCTACTAAGATCTTGATAGAAAATCTGTAACTAAATAACACAAGATCATTAGTATTATAACTACTGAGTTAATCATCATCAAAACTAGAGTGATGGTCGTTTGGGCCAAACAGAAATAGCGTTGGTGTTTAGAAGTGTATCTAAAACTAAGTTAAAAATAAAGAAGAATAAAAAAGAAGAAGTATGTTTCTAAACTAAGAAATTAAAAGATAATCTAAATTATACTTACTTCTTTGGCCGATTACTTACCTTGAATCGTTGGTGAAAGCTTAACTTGCTTCAGAGGCAATCAACGCATAACTCATAAAATTGAACTCAGTCCCTATCACATTACATCATCAAGATGAACAAACATGAAATGATACGAATACTTAGGACAAGAAATCCATCATCATGAGCTATCAATAGCACTCGCAAAGGAAAGACAATTCCGATGCTACTAGATTCACTTGGATTAAATATTTGAACACAAAGAAAGCAAAGTAAAATGAAGAAGAATTACACAAGAATGTAACTTTGATTAAAATAGAGTGAAATAAAAGAAAGAAGGAAACTTACACTGGTGTCACTCTCAATACAATCTTCTACTTTCTCTCATAAAAAGTTTCTTTGATCTTAGTTACATAGAAAATAACAGGAAATTTTATAAAAAAATAAAAACCTAAGTTAAATTACAAGCTTACGCTTAATTCGAACTCTCTACTGGAGTGGTGCTCATTTGCCTTCTAAAATGGTAGTGTTAAAGGAGAAATAAAAAGGAAGGGGCTTCGAAGACAGGAAAGCAAATACTCTCCCCGATTTAACTACCTAGCCGTGTGAAAACGCGGCCGTGGAAACACAACTTTGGTCATGTTTTTGTGGCCTAAATCTGGCCAGGTGGCCAATCCAAAGGCTCGTGTGGTTGGGATGCTCCGATATCCCTTTTTATCCAATAGTTTTTTGTTTGAGCTCTAAATTTGGCGAATCTTGTTGATTCTTCAGCTAACCAAATGGATCTTAAAAAATTCGATTTTAACTGAATTAGATTTGAGATTATCTTCTATGATATACTCTGTCTTTAGATAGAATTACTTCTAAACCTCTAGATTTGAGTAGATTTTGTTGATTGCTTGAGTTAAAAATCCATCTTAAATCTCTGGATTTATTGGATAAATCGGTCAATTTTTCTTTATTAATTACCCTGTGCACTATTCAACATTAAAATAAATTAAATAGCAGAATTTTATTAAAAATAATGAGAAAATTTGACACTAAATATGCAATGCACGTGTACAATCACCTGACCACAGAACTTAGGGAGCGTTGAAGGATTATATTATGAGTTGGCTTAAAATTATTTGAGTCATTAATATTGTTGTTTATTTGTATACCTTATTAAAGTCTTAATCCAATATGCATTGTGTTACATGCAGAGTACTTTTCACTACTAGCTCGGAATGATACTGGGATATTCCAAAAAATTTGCAAGTGGTTCAACGACAGTGCCCGTAAAAATGGAGGGACAATAAAAAACTCCCCTGCGTCGTACTTTGATTGCTGCCAGGGTTCTAAAGCTGAGGCTACTGCTCAGCAAACGGACAGAGTCGATAGATACGTGTAAGGACCTCTGTCTACATACAAAAAGAACAGCCACGACGATGGGAGTGGCTCGGTAAAAAAATTATGAATATTATTATACATGGTACATTTTCTGATTTGATATTTTAAATTTGTAGTCGAAAAGCAAAATAAAGCTTTTCGCGGTGCAAATTACTTGCTACATAGGATGGGTAGAGATTCTCTTTCTATGTGGAAGAACAAATTGTAAGTATAAGTTTATATTCATTTGGTTTTATAGTATATTTGCTTTTAAAGTTAATTAAACTTTTTTTAAGTTCATGCATCTGTAATAGAGAGGCAGGAGGGAGCCGAATGCAAAGGAGATCTACAACAAGAAATCCTGAAAATGGACGCTCTCGATGCTCGTGATGGCGAACTTCCCCTGCCTCGCACCTGGGGCAAGCTAGTCATCGATGAAGCCATGTATATTGGTGTAAGTATTAAAAGTTTTTTATATATCCTTATATTTCATGAAAATGATAAAAAAATTAATTATACTTTTAGTATCTTTGATAAATTTTAGCTCCAGCTCGGGCGGCATTACGATACGGAGATAGCAGATGGCAATGACGAGAATACCACTAGCAAATGAGTGACTCCGAGACATTTGAACGTGTGACAGGATCGGGCTACATGTGGATATCTCAGAGGCACCAGGCCCGCTAGGAGGGTCACCTACACTACCTAACTTGAGCAACAGGTTCAGGCATGAGGCGCAGTTGGAAGAGGACCATCAGAGGATCGCTAGTTGGAGGCTAATTGAATAGAGATGCAACAGTTCATGACTCAGTTCATGGTGAATCAACAAAGCTCCGAACAATCTAGCATTGGACGACAATAGTGCTAGCAGGGGCGACGATGAGGCCCAGGTGAGATTGGGAAAGTTTGTTATTTACATATATATATATATATATATATAATATATATATATATATATATATATATATATATATATATATATGTATGTATGTATGTCTATAATATAATATCTGTGTGTGTGTGTGTGTGTGTGTATGGTGTGTGTGTGTGCACACACACACACACACACCTATATATATATAACACACACACACACACACACACACACACACACACACACACACATACCATATATATATAAATACACACACACACACACACACATATATATCTGTGTGTGTGTATATGTATATATAATATATATATTATATAATATATATATATAATATATACATATATATATATATATATATATATATATATATATATATATACATATATATGATATATACTATATATTGTATATATACATATATATGTATATATATATATATATATACATATATATATATATATATATAGTATATGGATATAATATATATACACATACACACATTATATATAATATATATATACACACACAATATATATACATATATATATATATACACACACACAATATATATATATATACATACATAATATATATATACAATATATATATACATTATATGTATATATATACATATAGATACACACAACATATACGCACACACACAATATATACACACACACACACATATATATATATATATATATAATTTGGGTATGTATTTTGTATATTTAAATATGGTTAGAGGTTTGGATATATATGCTTGGTTATGCTTTGTTTTATGATCATACGGTTTGGATATTGGAGATGTGTGTGTGCGCGCGAGTGTGTGTGATTGGGAGAGTTGTTGTTTAGTGAGATTGGTTAAATGTATATATGTATGAATGTGGTGTGCTGTAGTTTTTAAAAAAATATCTTCAAAATTGTAATTTTTGACGCAATTTAGCCTATAATTGAGTAAAAAACACCACAATCGATGCAAATAAAGGGCACATTAGTGTATTTTAGAACAAAAATTTTGAAATTGTGAATAATGCTTGAAGCTGGACAACAAATTGCATTGAAAATGTATATTTTCGATGCGATTATAAGACATTCAGTGTATTTTAAATCAAAAATTTTAGAAATAGTGTAGCTCTGGAAGAGACAAGTTGTGTCAAAAATATATTCAGCGCAGTTATACGGCAATTAAATAAATCATTATTATATATTGTGCCAAAATTTCGGCGCAAATTGAAAATTAAAAAAATTAATTTTTTCTATTGCATGATTTTGACGCAATGTTTAACATTGCATCGAAATTTTGACATAATCTTTTAACTCCATAATAATGACCATAATTCTTGAAAATTAAAGTTCCATCAAAAATTCGACGCAATTTATTGTTTGCATCGAGAATTCGACGCAAATGTTGTGTTAAGAGTTTCTATATCGATAGTTCTCGACACAAATTTTGACGCAATAGAAAAATTTTGATGCAAAACAACAAAATCGATGCAAATTTGGAAGCAATTTGACAGAATTCTAGTAGTGATCATTTGACCATGACTATGGCCTCTGTCATCCAACCTCAAAGCAAACGCCTATAGCCGGGTCCAACTCAGACTCAGCGGCCCCAACATCACGTCAGGATCAAGACCGAAGAGCTTGAGTTCAACCCCAATTCAATAGCCCTGATGTCACCTCTCGAGCTACGATGAGCTGCTTTTCTCTCGACATTGGAAGCCTCTGAAAAATTCTCGAGCACAGCTTGGCGATAGGATTCTCGGAACTACCATAATAGATTTCAATATATAGTTTGAATAAATCTTATCACTGGCCAACAGATCTTATCTCAAGCCAATAAATCAGGTGACCAACGAATCAAATAGTTACAATAACAGATCGAGTTGTTATGATTGCAGCCACATCCAGAATAAAAAGTCATCTATAATTATTCTCTCATGTATAAATACTTCATCTCTCCAACTAGAGGGGATTTGGATCACAAAAACCTAGCATACCTGTAATAACAGAGCTGCTGATCTCTACTTGTAAATCGTACGAATTAGAATGTCTCTCTTCTGTGGTTTTTCCTTTCGGTTTTCATTTAAATTTCTTGTGTATTTGTTGCGATTATCTGTCTATGTGTTTTTTGAAATTTTGTTGTACATGAGAAAGTCCTTGGAAAATTTTCCACCGCATCTAAGATAATGCTCGAGTTTTACGTCATTTAGCTAGACAAGTTTTTGCGAAATTAAAGAGTATAAATGAATTTTTATAAATGTACAATATTACAATTCAGTGCCAAACATAGGAAAGGTTTTTCAGTGTGGGGACATCAAATTGCATAAATTCTATGATAAATTATGAAATTTAGTTATTGAAGTAAATTTCTAAAAGATAGCTAGTAAGATATATTTTCTTAATAAAATTTATAGTCAAAGTTTGGATCTTTACTATATAATTGGAGGGAGGGGTGTGTGTCCGACAAATCAAAAATGATTGAAAATAATAGGCCATACTCAACATAATTTCTAAATAATCTTACTCCTGAATCTATACATGTGCATAACATGTGCAAATATCTAGTAAGACAATCAAAAGAATTCACATAATTCTATGAATTAGTGTCGGGAGAGGAGGAGAGAGAGCAGATAGAAGAGATTGTCGGAAGTTAGCACATAGATTGAAAATCAAAAGGAGCAAAAACGGCGCATGCCAGCAGGCTAAAACGGTGCACGGCGATGCCGGTCGACCGATGTAAGGAGCGAGTGACCGACGGTTTGACCGGTGTGCACGAGGTGCACAGACACAGAACGGTCGACCGCTCGGTCGACCGTTGCAGGGAAGCGGTCGACGCCCGGTCGACTGACTGAAAGGAGCCAAGTCTCGGTGGAGACGGTCGACCGGCGTGGTCGACCGTGGCATGGGTCGGTCGACCGATAGAGCGTTTTGACTTTCCTTTGAGATTCAGATTCCTTTTCTGTTTGGGATCGAATCCAAGCTGCGTTTCCTAAAACCTAGGGACTCTGTGGCTAAAATAAGGGCTAGAGCTCTCATGTATTGTACCCCTGAACGTTCCCTCAAGTATCCCACTAAAAAATCTCCATTGGAAATTCTTGAAGAAGGAATAAGTTGTAATTGATTGTTGAATCAAATAAAATCTCTCTCTCCCTTGCCTGGAGGACGTAGGCACGTTAAATACTGTGTTGATTGCTTTTCTCTATTGTTCACTGTTCTAGTTATGTGGGTACATCTCGATTGCATCAGTCTCCGCCTAGTTAGCGGTTCCTCGGAGATGTTGTGTCCTGCGCACAACAATTAGTTAGTGGCGGAGCCAAGCAGGTCACTTGGCCCCCAGCCCCCAAAAATACATGCCACTTGGATCTTGTGCCCCACACTCAGGCATCACTCACACTCCAGTCCATTCTTCTATCTAGCCTCACCTCATCTGCTGATTGATTAATTCCTTAAAATCTCATGTTTTGACTATGCAAACAAATTAGGATGAAAAATAACATGGAGTATCTCTCTATTTGCACTTAATGTTTTCATTTTAACTGGCCTATAGTTACTTGCATCATCAATATCTTTCATCCGAATCATGATACATCATCAAGAAGCAGCTATGTATGGATAATTAAGCGCTTAAATCCTAAAAAAGTCAATACAAAGAGGAATTAATGTTCATTTAAGTTTATTCTAATGAAACAATTCTGCCACATATGAATTGAAGGTTTTAAAAATTTATAATTGTGTCAACTAAAGCCACTTCAAGTAATTACGAGGTAGTTTGTGTAATAATTTAGAATCTACATGTGCAATACATAAACCATATAGAAATCATAGCGGAAGCATACCTCTTTGATGCGAAGGGTTTTATTTAAAGGAGCATTTTTCTTCTTCCCATTGGAAGGAACTATAACAAACTTTGTGAGAATCCTTCGTCATGATTCACAATCCAAAAAGAATGGGAAACAATTATTGGAGGCTTGTAAAGGAGGAGGAGTTGCAAATAATTGCATGTGGAAAGGGGGAGGGATTTGACCTCTTGTATAGAGGAGGGTAAGCCTAATCCTAACCTTTGTAGGACTATCTACTCTTCAATAGATCTTGCTATGATTTGATCTGGTGGCCCATATTGAGCGCTCTACTGTACCATTAGAAATAGGCTAGCCTCTTGGGCTAACTAGACATTAATTGGAATTGGGCTTGGGCCTGTCTTTCTCATGGGCCTACCAAGCCAAGTCTAACAGTTTGTAACTGTTCGTTATTGCAGAGAATGTTTGTAATATTGAAATATTTGTATTTTTTAATCAAAAATGAGTACCCAAACTTGTTCGTTTAAAGAATAAGTAATGAAATTTACATACAACCTTTAGTAAGGATAAATGCAGGAGAAAAACAAAAAACAATAATTCAATAGACAGAACAAATATAAAACGTAGGTATTTGTACAAATACTCGTTTGCGATCTCTTTCACGCATGTCGGCTACTGCATCTGACCATG